>JAVJIF010028030.1:0-62817 GCA_038442645.1 Agave tequilana | reverse complement strand
CGCTATAGCAAGTGGCTATGCGGGTCGTGATCCACAAGGAGGGTTTGCGATGGAAGCGTTTACAGTTTTATTGAAATCGTTATAAAAATAAGCGAAAGTTCTTCTCTGTTTTTAAAGTTAATAAAAAAGAAAAAGAAAGTTATATTTAAGTTAGTAGAAAGTGGAAGAATGAGAAGTTGGAAAAATCAGAAAACAATGAAGCGAGTATGTACAATGAAGTGGAGAAGAAAGAGTTGGAGGAGATGGTTGGTGATCTATACTAAAGAAGTAAACGAAAAGAAAGAAAGAAAGTGTAGAAATACTTACCTAGGTTGAGTGATGACTTACCTGGAAACCTTTTTGTAAGTTCTACCTTTTTGCTTTGGAGGCGTTCAACGCATAGATCATAAACTCGAGCTTGGTCCCCGTGCACATTATATCGTCAAGCATAAGAAGAACGAAGTGATGCGGATCTTGGAAGAGTAGAACGTCTTCATGAACTATCGCTGGCTCTCACGTAGCTTGGTTATACTTGCTTTGGAATTCACTTGTACACTCAACAACAACAACCAAGGTAAAGTAGAAGAGGAAGACGAAACAAAAGGAAATACAAACATAAAAAGAACTTTTACTTTTATTAATTGCAGAGACAATGGAAGAAAGGAGGAGGGTACATTGTCGGTGTCACTCTCAACTTCAGCCTCTCTCTCTTACTTACATGAATCTTCTTCTACCCTAAGTTACATACAAATTACATAACAAGAAAAGAAAAACCTAAACTACAAAGAATTAAAACTAGGCTAAATCCTAATCTGCATTGACGTCCCATTTCAGCACAACAATTGCCCTTTTATAGGCCAAAAACCCAACAACCAGAATCCCGGGGAGGTCGGGGGAGTTCACGCTCCCCCTAACTCCCCAAGATTGCACCGCGTTTCCGTGGCCAGGGTGTGGCCAGATGGCCACACCCTGTTGGTGGGTCTCTCCGGGGGTTTCTTCTGGCTTATCCTTGTTGGTTTTATCGTTTGAGCTGCGGATTCTGACGAAATGGCCTTGGATTCTTGGCTTTAACCGATCGATTCTGAGAGGATTCTTCTCAACCGGTTTCAGCCTCTTGATTTTGCCCTGATTTTATGTGTACGAATTAACTCTGATTTAATTCAGAATTCTGGTGGGCTTTTGGGCTCATTTCTCTTCATCTCCTTAAGGATTGGGCCTGCAAATAAATTAGACAAATAATTAGGACAATGCAGGCATTTATTCTAAAATAAGTATGGAAATGTAACATTAAATATGCAACATCAGCAACCAATCACACCCCCATACCTATCTTTTGCTCGTCCTCGAGCAAAACAACTAAATTATACTAAGGATTATTAGACCACTTTCGCAGGTAGCGCGATTGCACTGAGCACGTGCAACAAGCCGTTAAACCTCTAGGTTCCCCCTAGAGGACGAGTTTTGTCTCGTGAGGGTTTTCAGCGGATTACACCCACAAAATCCATAAAGAAAGAAATAAAGAGTTAGTATTTTCGAAAAGCATTTTGAAAGAGAAAAATATTTGAAATATGATTGTAAGATCTAAGCAATCTATAAGTTATAGGAAAGCCGAATTTTTCATTCCTAAACTTAGTCTCTATTCAAAATTGTTATCAATCAAAGTAAGGAGTCAAATTGTACTTCTCATCTAGTCTATTACTTTACCCTAAGTCATATGCACCTTGTGACTGTGAAAATTTTGACTAAGGGCTCATTAACTCTAACTCTTATGCCTTATTATTATATATATATATATGTTGTTATTATTTTTTCTTTTTTTTTGTGGTATTATTTCTTAGTTTTATTAGGCTTTCTAATCTGCCCATGTAACGAGCTTTTAATCGATGACTCCCAAACCAAACGGTCTTAGGGCACCAGGTGAGAAAACACCCCCAAGGACTTAAGGACTCGAGCAAATAAGGCCACAAAACTAAGGATTTTATTATATGAACCTCTTTTAGGTGTGAATACTTATGCTTTATTAGGCACAAATACCCAGCTTAATCAGAGAGGATTTTTCTTTTCAAACTTATCTAATCATCTTTCGCATAAATACCAAGGCTTGCTTAGGCCAAAGCACCTAGCTAGTCAATAATTAGACTTGTTTTTTTTTTCAAACTAATCTAATTATCTTTTGCATAAATACTAAGGCTTTCTTAGGCCAAAGAACCTAGCTAATCAATAATTAGATTTGTTTATATATATTATTTTTTTATAAGGCATAAGAATCTTTGTTTTTGAACCCTAAGTGTGTAAGTGTATGAAGTGTGCATATTTCATCAAGGTAAAGATCAAGAATAAATTACTTTGACAAATTATCTTCCTAACTCTAAAAATCAAACAAATAATCTTATTTTGACCAAGTATAAGAAATCCTAATTTGGATTTTCCTATTCCTTAAAATTAACTTAATTTCTTACAGAAATAAGTCAAAATATTGTTTCTATTTTTCAAAAAGTTTTTTAAAGTAAAGAAAAGTGTTAATTTTTTTTCTTTTTTTTTTTAAGAAAAAGAAAAGTTATGTTAGACCCTCCCCCACACCTATCTCATGCATTGTCCCCAATGTATGAATTAATGCATAGATGCATGAAAAAGAAGAAAGGGGAGGAAGAGGTTACCTTAAGGTGGTGGGTTCCGGTGGTGGTCTGATTGGTCCACGAAACGCGGCCCAATCAACTTTTCTTGGGTCTCGGAGAACCCACCAGAAATATCTTTAATATAACCCATTAAAAAGATGAATCCATAAAGGATCTTTATTAAATATTTAACCCCATCTAATGTCCATATTCCATAACTAATTTCGGAGTCAAATTTGTCAACCACCTCGTCCCAGAAAGGAGTATGAAATGATAGAATGATTGATTTGGACTCAGGAAGGACAGGAACTAATACCGACTCAGGAAGGTGACTTAAATCAAGTAAAGGTTCAAAAGTCGAAAATAGGTTCAGAAATTGGGTCCAAGTCAAGAAGTTGAAACTCAAGTCCACATGTGTTTTCCAACAATGGAATGTGACCTAATATGAGTGATTCCAGTTCAGGGATGATAGGTGATGGAATCAAAACTGACTCGAGAATATAATTCAAGGTTGGTAATAAAACAGGAGTCAATATTGATTCAGAAAGTTGAACTGGATCACAGATTTGAGAATCTAGGTCACATATCTCATTGAGTTCAATATCATAAAAATGAGAACTTGCCAATTTGTCAATAGGATTTTCAAAATTGTATAATTGGTCAAGTTCAATATGATCCTCAAAGATGGGTGATTCAATTTCTTTATGAATTGGTACAGGATCCAATGTTGACTCCGGGAAAAGATTGAAGTCAGGTGAAGATACCGGAGTCATAATCGAATCAGGAAATAGAATTGAATCACTAAGTTGGGATTTAGGATCATATTCATTTTCAAGTTCTATTTCAGGAAAAGGAAAACTTGCTAAACTGTCAATATCTTTTTCAAAATTTGGAGTTTGGGCAAGTTCAAATGGTTGTTCTGAAATGGAATCTTGATTTCCAAAACGACATGACTCTTCGGCTCTAACAGAATGGTAAGTGACATCTGGACGGTGGAACGTAGAGATTCGACCATCATATCTATGTCACTATTACGAGCGTTTTGAGCCTGAGTCATGGATTCAAGCATCTCTTCATAGGTGATATGTTCATTGTTTTGATGAAAGATGAAGAATTGTCTTAGAAGTGGTAGTGAAATTGTGAGTCCATCAGATTTTTGGATTTGTGTTTGGACTCACGCATACTCATTTCCATGATTGATGGTTTTCTAGTTTGGACGGGTGGAACTGAGTATGAATCTTGAACATAATGTGGACTGGGTGGAGAAGGAGGGCAAGGTGGTTGGAAATTATGCTCGGGGGAGGTGAATCCCCACTGACTCGGTGAAGAGTTGAAATCATTATGAAAATTATAGTTATAGATGGGGTATGGGTTATATTGATTCGGATAAGACTAATCCGGCACACTAGGTTGGTCAAAGTTATGATATGCCAGGTTGGTAGTATCCGAAAATGAAGTCGTGTGTGTAATATAGATTATTATTGTAGTTGAAAAAATTATTATTATAGTCCATATCACACAATGGAATACAAACAAAAAGAAAGAAAAACAAACAAATAAACAAACAAGAAAGAAAAAATTCTAACCTAAGTTAGGGTAGACCTAGACCTAGACGACTCCTAACTGGTTAGACTGTCCACAGGAGGTTTAATGTAGACTTTGACCACAAGCTAATCAGCCAGGTCAGGGCAAGGTTGGTGGGAGGTTTTCCGTCAAAGACGTTCCTTAATTAAATAACCACCAACCTTCGGGCTTTCGGCCCTTAATCCCTTTCCTAGACACTGATTTGGCAAGAGTCAAGTTCCAACACCTTTCCCCCTTAGGATAATCTCCTAATTGAGTCCGGGATGTCCCTAGGGCCAATGTCTACTCAATTTTAGTTAGGCTTGGGTTAGTGAGTGTTGGAATGTGATTTTTTGGGCTAAGGAAGGGTGATCAAATCCCCACCTTATCTTGTTATGGGTTAGTGCCCTTAAAATAATTTTTGTGCAAGTTTACAAGATATGTAAGATTCACTCAAAGTGATATAAATCAACCAAGAAGTGAGTCCTATGCTAAATGCAATGCACACGTACCTTGCTCCAGCACTCATCAACAGTAAAAATAAATGAATTGAAAGAAACGCGTGCCTAAAATGCAAACGTCTAATCAATTTTTAACTTTTGCAATAAACTTTTTACTGTTGATTATTAGCAGGTTTTTGTGATGGCATATAAGAAATAAATAATTGCAGCAAACTAGAATTTGCAAAGCTAGCAGCCCTGCAAAAATCTGTTAGTAGTCAACTCTTTATTACCGCGGATCCGCGGCTTTTGCCGTGGAAACGCGGCAATTCAGAGGGCAATGGGTCTCTGCTTTCTAAAGCAGAGGCCCAATACCACTTGTATGTCACTGCAAACTTATTTTACAGCTTTGCTTGCCCTGTAACCTGCAACAGAGAAGAAAATTCATTAGTTCTAAAAAATTTTCAAAAAAATTCAGATTTCAATAAAAACCGTTTTACCCTCCCCGGCAACGGCGCCAAAATTTGATTGAGGTACAACCTGCACACAAAATACGAAATTATAGAACTTAAGAAATGAAGTGTGCAAGTGCTCAATTCTTCCGCTATAGCAAGTGGCTATGCGGGTCGTGATCCACAAAGAGGGTTTGCGATGGAAGCGTTTACAGTTTTATTGAATCGTTATAAAAATAAGCGAAAGTTCTTCTCTGTTTTTAAAGTTAATAAAAAAGAAAAAGAAAGTTATATTTAAGTTAGTAGAAAGTGGAAGAATGAGAAGTTGGAAAAATCAGAAAACAATGAAGCGAGTATGTACAATGAAGTGGAGAAGAAAGAGTTGGAGGAGATGGTTGGTGATCTATACTAAAGAAGTAAACGAAAAGAAAGAAAAAAAAGTGTAGAAATACTTACCTAGGTTGAGTGATGACTTACCTGGAAACCTTTTTGCAAGTTCTACCTTTTTGCTTCGGAGGCGTTCAACGCATAGATCATAAACTCGAGCTCGGTCCCCGTGCACATTATATCGTCAAGCATAAGAAGAACGAAGTGATGCGGATCTTGGAAGAGTAGAACGTCTTCATGAACTATCGCTGGCTCTCACGTAGCTTGGTTATACTTGCTTTGGAATTCACTTGTACACTCAACAACAACAACCAAGGTAAAGTAGAAGAGGAAGACGAAACAAAAGGAAATACAAACATAAAAAGAACTTTTACCTTTATTAATTGCAGAGACAATGGAAGAAAGGAGGAGGGTACATCGTCGGTGTCACTCTCAACTTCAGCCTCTCTCTCTTACTTACATGAATCTTCTTCTACCCTAAGTGATTATACCATATATTTGCATTTTATACCGCCTTTATACCTTGCATATTGTATATTAAATATGATTTTTAACTCATATTCTCTCTAATTTTGCAGATCTCCACTTTAAAGAAGAAAAGTAATTAACCACCTTAATTAGTGATAATTAAGGGGGTTAATTAAAAATTAGCCAAAGATCAAACCAGATCTCACCAAGATCTGAGCGCCAACTGCAAATCCAACCAGTCCACGTGGCCAACAAACTAACCAACAGATCGCACCAGAAAGATCCGGCTCAACGGCCCGGATCTGGCGGCAATCCCGCGGCAATCCGCGGCAATCCCAGGGCCGTTGAGCCTCGGATTTGTGCCAGCAGTTAAGATTCTGGGGGATTCTCAAAAGTGCCTATAAATACCTGGCCAGAGATCTGCGCGAGTCCCAGTGAAGAGAGAGGGAAAATTTTGGATTAGTTGTAATTTTTGTTTTAGGATTCTAGTTCTTCTCTCCTTCCTCCTTGATCTCTAGCTAAATTGAGAGAGAGTTCTTCACTTGAGAGATTGTAATCAAGACTTGTGACAACCTTGAAGCAAAGATTCAATGGAGCTCTCATCTTCTTTTTACTAGAATTGAGTATGCTTTCTCTTCTTATGCTTTTAATTCTTGCATTCAATTTCTAATTCTAGTTTAATTCTAGTTGAGTTGTTTAGATCTTTGATTTCATGGAGAATTATAGCTTTCTTGTTAGTGTAATGGAGGGCTAGTTTCTTGAATGCATGGCTAGCTAATCTCACCTAGCTACTACTAGCTCTAGTTGATTGTATTCTTTAATTCTTGCATGATTTCAAGTTTCTTGTAAATTCTAATGGAGTATGTTGTATCCTTTGGTGATTGCTTGTAAGATCTCTAGATGAATTGTGTATCTCTTATAAAGGGCATTTGATTGGATCAAAAGGATGGATTACCATTGATTGTGTCATTTGAGTAGCAAGAACAACTAAAGCACTTCAAGCTAACTTTGTAGTTAAGCTTTGAAGTCCTAAAGAGTTTGATTCTTCTAACCTTTGCATTAAATGAGTACCAAGCCTATATTTCCTCATTGCACACCTAGTAAGAGAACCTAATATTCAAGAAGAGACTTCTAGCCAACTAACTAAAAGGAACACTAAGTCTTCAAAGAAAGAATACCACACTTGAAACATGCAAGTACTTTTCAATTGTCTATGATTCTTGATGAGACAATATTGCAATCAACAAAAGAGGTAGTATGTTAGCAAGGAGGTTGAGTAATGCTAGCCATGCATCTTTCTAATCAAGAGAGTTTACACATTTCATTCTAGTATTCTTTTCTTTTCTTTACTTCATCACACTTCATTCATTGCACTTCTTTTTCACAATCCACCACCACCAATCCACAACTTCTTGTATATTGTTTTCTCTTGTGTGATTAACAAAGAAGAGTATTGTTTCTTGTCTCACTAGTATCGTGAAAGCTTCTACGCTTGCTCTCCTCGTGGTACGACTCGTTTTAGCTACTTGCTATAACGAAAGATTGAAACAAGGTATAATTCTTACATATTCAAAGTAAACAAGATCAAAGGTGAATTCTAAACCCTAAACCATCTCTTAAATACCTGATTCTTGTACAAATACATCATATACCTTGTGAATTTTTCAATCAAATTTTGGCGCCGTTGCCGGGGAGAGCAACGGTATTCTTAAAAGTGAGAAACTAAACGATATATCTTCTCTGTTGCAGGTACAGGTTGAAGATACAGGATATATTGCACAGCAGAATCATATAAGTGGACCTGGGCCTCTGCTCTCGAAAGCAGAGACCAGGATCCCTCCAAAGTGCCGCGGATCCACAAGTTTTGCCGTGGAAACGCGGCACAGAGGAGTTCACTACTAACCTGTTTTCTGCAGGGCTTGCTGCTTTGCTAAAAACTGCTGCCTATATACTTGAAATCTTGTATTCTTCACCTGATATTTGTTAATCAACAGTAAAAGATTGGTTGTAATTGTTGATAAAAATTGTTTAGACATCTTGCATTATAGGCACGTGTCTTTCAATTTCTTTCAATTTACTGTTGAAGAGCGCGTGGGACAAGGTACGTGAAGCATAGCATATAGACTAGGACTCACTCGTTGTATGATTTAATTCTGCTTTGAGTGAATTTTGGTTGCTTATATCGTACACTTGCACGAATCAACGATAAGGGCAAATCCCATAACAAAGATAAGGTGGGGATTTTATCACCCCTTCCTTAGCCCACAAACCATAATCCCCACGTGTTCACTATCCTAAGCTTCTAATTAAAATTGCTAGACGTTGGCCCCTAGGGACATCCGGACTCATCTAGGAGATTTTCCTAAGGGGGAAAAGTGTTGGAAAGTGACTTCCGCGTAATCGGTGTCTAGGAAAGGGGTTAAGGGCCGAAAGCCCGAAGGAAGGTGGTTACTTAATTAAGGAACGTCTCCGGACGGAAAACCTCCCACCAACTTTACCCTTCCCTGGCCGATTTGCTTATAGTCAGTGTCTGCACCGAACCTCCTGTGGACGATCTATTGTTAGGAGTCGTCTAGGGCAGAAAACCTAGAAGCTAGGATTGATTGTTTTTCTTTTTTCTTGACTGTTATTTTTCATTTTCCGCTTGTTTGAAAGGTGCACGTTGATTGTGTATTTGTATGCGAGAGTGGTATAGGGAACCAATTTCTGCGAGGCTTGTGAGAGTTTCTACACTGCCACATACACCACCACTCGACACAATCATGACTGCCAACGTGTCGCTGCAGGACAAGTTCTATCCGATCCGCACATCCATTCCATCCTGCATTCTCCTCCCAAACACGAATGACAATAATTTTGAGTTGAAACCACAGTTTATAAACACTCTTCCACGATTTCACGGATTAGAATCTGAGGATGCTTACATCTTCATACGAGAGTTTGAAGAAGTATGCCTCATGATGAGGATTTCCCAGTTAAGTGAGGATGCTGTGAGACTTAGATTTGTCCCATTTGCGCTAAAGGATATTGCGAAGAAGTGGTTGTACAGTCTTCCTGTCAGCTCAATCTCTTCTTGGGATGACTTTGTCAAGTTTTTCTTAAAAAATTCTATCCCATCCATAAGACAGCCCTCATGCGCAAAAACATCATGCAATTCAAACAAGAGCCCAATGAGCCATTCTGGAAGTATTTTGAGCGCTTTAAGGACTTAGTTGCCCTGTGTCCCCATCATGGTATAGAGAAATGGCGTCAATGCCAGATTATCTATGATGGGCTGGATTATCAAACCAAGACTCTCCTTGAAACTATGTGTCAAGGAGACTTTCTTAAGAAAGATGAAGACCAGGGCTGGGACTTTTTGAGGCTTTAGCGGAGAAAACTATCCAGTGGGAATCCTGCTCTGAGAAACCCACACCAACAACTTCCAGATCTGGTTTACATTCTATAGGATCCTCAATAGCTGCTGAAGCTAAGATCACTCAGTTGATGAAGAGGATTGAATTGCTGGAATCAAGGGAAAATTCTGTCGTTAGTCAAGTCAACCCTTCATCAGTAGGTAGCCCACCACATATGGCTAGCTCTGCACCTATAATTCACCCGGGTTGTACTTTTTGCCATGATCTGAATCATGTGTTGGAAGAGTGTCCTGTGTATTACTCTCAAAATTTTCAGGAGAGTACGAATGCAGCGTATTCCAGACCTTCATACAATCCTTATTCCAAGACCTACAATCCAGGGTGGCGTAACCATCCTAACTTCTCTTGGAGTCAGTCTGGACCTGAGCAGTCGAGACAACCATTTCCACATCAGCAATACCCTGCTCAGGCACATCCACCCACTTACCATCAAAACCCACCAAATTTCAATTCATATCAGAGTCCACCTAGATTCCAACCATTCCAAAATTCTGTGCCATATCAAGCTAATTTTCCTCCCCAATACCAGAATCATCCATCACCCAATCCTTCAGATAAGAAAATTTCTGAGTTGGAGAAAATGATAGAACTCTTGTCTAAAAACCAGACCGCAATGATGAACAGTTAGCAGCAGGACATGAATAAGTTACAAATCCAAATAGGACAGTTGGCTAATTCCTTGACTGAAAGGCAAAAAGGAATGCTGCCTAGCCAACCTGTGCCTAATCCCAAAGCTCATTTTCCTCTGCATGAAGTGGAAGACTTGGGACCCAGCCCAAGCCACTGCCAAGCCATTCACATCCTAAGATCTGGGAAACAAGTAGACAACAAGGTCTCCAATCAGTCTCCAAACTCTTTGTCAAAACCATCATCCTCTGTTCCAATTCAACCCATGCTAGATAATCCTTCATCAAATTCACAACCTTCCACGTCCCAGTCAAAAGGAAAAGGGAAAGTTGATGAGCAAATTTATAAGCCTGTTGCACCATTCCCAAATAGGCTTACAAATCATAAGAATAATGCTCACATGGAGAAGATAAGAGAGATATTTAATCAGGTTCAAATCAATGTCCCTCTCTTAGATGCTATTCAGCAAGTCCCATCATACGCTAAGTTTCTGAAAGAGATGTGTACTAAGAAAAGAAAGGCAAATGTCCCTAAGAAAGTCTTTTTGGCTTCCAATCTGAGTGAATTGCTTAATGGTCCAATCCCTGTAAAGTACAAGGATCCAGGGAGCCCTACCATCTCTTGTATCATAGGGCAGACCACTGTAAATAGGGCTTTGCTAGACTTGGGCGCAAGCATCAATCTTCTCCCTTTTCCGTTGTACCAGCAGTTAGGGTTAGGCAACCTTCGTCCTACCCAGATGACTATTCAGCTGGCTGATCGCTCTGTTAAGATTCCCAAGGGGGAAATTACGGATGTTTTAATACGGGTGGGGGAATTCATTTATCCCGTGGACTTTGTTGTTTTAGAAACACAACCCGTACAAAACCACAGAGCGCAAACACCTGTCATTCTAGGACGTCCTTTCTTAGCCACAGCGAATGCAATCATTAACTGTCGAAATGGATCGATGCGGCTGACGTTCGGAGATATGACGAAGGAGGTGAATGTCTTCCATCTGGGGAAGCAACCAAGGGATGTGGAGAATGACTCTTTTGATGTTAACTTGATAGAGGGATTAACCAGTGAACACGTGGAGGAGGTGGAATATGAGTCTGAAGAGGAATTTGAGTTAGAAGCTGACGACCTAACTCTTGATCAGATTGTTGGAACAAATGCTGAAAAGAGTACTAATTCCACTTCTATTCTTCCCTTGCACCATGAGCAACCTGTTATAGATCCTGTCCCTTCTGCCGAGCTTAAGGTTCTTCCTGGTCATCTCAAGTACAAGTACTTGGGTGAGAAGGAATCCTTTCCGGTAATCATTGCATCTAATCTTACGGAACAACAAGAAGAGGACCTTTGACTGTGCTTAGGGAAAATAGAGAAGCCATTGGTTGGACCATGGCTGATATTAAGGGGATTAGTCCTTCCATTGTCCAACATAGAATTCACTTGACGGAAGAGGCCAAGCCTAAAAGAGACCCACAGCGTCGACTTAACCCAATAATGCAAGAAGCTGTTAGATCGGAGATTCTGAAACTCTTAGACAATGGGATCATATATCCCATATCCGATAGTCAATGGGTGAGTCCGGTCCACGCTGTGCCTAAGAAAGCTGGCTTTACTGTTGTGGAGAATGAGAATAAGGAATTAATACAAACACGTCTTCCAACGAAGATTCGAGTTTGTATTGATTACAGGAAACTGAATAGCGCCACACGTAAAGACCACTTCCCACTTCCGTTCATTGATCAGATGTTAGAAGATTGGCGGGGCATGAGTATTATTGTTTCCTGGATGGATATTCAGGATATAATCAGATCCCTATTGCGCCCGAGGACCAAGAAAAAACGACCTTCACCTGTCCCTTCGGAACTTTTGCATACCGTAGGATGCCCTTCGGTCTTTGCAATGCTCCAGCAACGTTTCAACGTTGCATGTTGAGCTTGTTCTCGGACATGGTGGAGAAATTTCTGGAAATCTTTATGGATGATTTTTCTATATATGGGGATACATTTGAGCAGTGCTTATACCACCTGAAGATGGTTTTACAACGATGCACGGAAAAGAATTTGACACTTAATTGGGAAAAGTGTCACTTCATGGTTAAGCACGGAATTGTATTGGGACACAAGATATCAAGCGTTGGAATCGAGGTAGACAAGTCCAAGGTGGAGGTTATCACCAAGCTCACTGAACCACAATGTTTAAAAGACATTAGATCTTTCTTAGGGCACGCTGGCTTCTATAGGAGATTCATTCAAGGGTTCAGCAACATTGCGAGACCCTTGACAAATCTCTTAGGAAAAGATGTACCCTATATCTTTGATGAAGAATGTCGTAAGTCGTGGAAAGAGCTGAAGGATAGACTTGTCTCTGCTCCGATAATATCTGCACCGGACTGGACCAAGCCATTTGAAATTATGTGCGATGCCTCTGACTTTGCGATAGGCGCTGTTTTAGGACAGCGTATTGAAAACAGGCAGCACGTGATATACTATGCTAGCAGAACGCTTAACGACGCCCAGCTGAATTACACGACCACTGAAAAAGAATTTTTGGCAGTCGTTTTTTCGTTAGAGAAGTTCCGACAATATCTGCTAGGGTCCAGGACCATCATTTTTACTGACCACTCCGCCCTGAGGTACTTGATGCAAAAGAAGGACGCAAAGGCAAGATTGATTAGATGGATCCTTCTTTTGCAAGAGTTTGACTTGGAGATAAAGGATAAAAAGGGCGTTGAGAACGTGGTTGCAGATCATTTGTCAAGAATACCGAACGCACCCCATGAGAAAGTACCGATTAACGAGAACTTTCCTGACGAGCACATCTTTTTGCTAAGTGGAGAGCCTTGGTATGCTGATATTGTAAATTACCTTGCTACCAGGCAAATTCCTTCCCATTGGTCAGGACAAGACAAACACCGTTTTCTGAGCCAAATGCGGTTCTTCTTCTGGGATGAACCTTATCTATTCAAGTACTGTCCTGACCAAATTATTCGAAGATGCCTTCCGGAGGATGAACATCAGAGTGTCTTGACATTCTGTCACAAGTTAGCTTGCGGTGGACACTTTGGTCCACGAAAAACTGCGGAAAAAGTGCTCCAGAGTGGATTCTACTGGCCCACTCTCTTTAGGGATGCCTTTACCTTTTGCAAGCTTTGTGATAGATGTCAGATGACGGGTCGGATTACACAAAGGAACATGATGCCCCTCACACCCATCTTGGAAGTCGAAATTTTTGACCTCTGGGGCATCGATTTTATGGGACCCTTTCCTCTGTCCTACGGAAACCAATACATCTTGGTAGCCGTAGATTATGTTTCTAAGTGGGCCGAAGCGATTCCTACACGGACTAATGACAATCAAGTTGTCATTAAATTTTTAAGAGAGTACATCATTTCACGCTTCGGAGCCCCCCGTGCGATACTGAGCGACAATGGAAGTCATTTCTGCAATAGGGCTTTTGAAGCCTTGATGCGGAAATATTCTATCACTCATAAATTGTCCACGGCCTATCATCCTCAGACCAATGGGCAAGTTGAGGTCACTAACAGACAGATAAAACTCATTCTGGAGAAGACCGTAGGACAGAATCGTAAGGATTGGTCCGTCAAACTGACTGATGCCTTATGGGCATACAGGACCGCTTACAAGACTGTCCTTGGTATGTCTCCGTATCGAGTTATATTTGGAAAAGCATGTCACTTGCCCGTTGAGTTAAAACACCGTGCACTATGGGCTTTAAAACAACTGAATCTTGATTTGGATAAAGCCGGTGTTCTCAGGAAGCTGCAATTATCTGAGCTGGAGGAGCTACGAAACGAGGTATACGATAACGCTCGGATTACAAAGCACAGGACCAAGCTGTTTCATGACAAGTCCATTCACAGAAAGATTTTTGTTGTCGGTCAACAGGTTCTGTTATACAATTCTCGACTTCACCTTTCCCTGGTAAGCTACGTACCAGGTGGTCAGGACCTTTTATTGTGCAGACTGTCTTTTCTCACGGAGCAGTCGAGATTCTTGATCCATCCAATGGCAATAAATTCACTGTAAACGGACAACGCTTAAAGCCATTTTTCACCACAGAGTCATTGTCACACGACGTTCACGAGTTGGGTCTTTCCGACCCAATTTATTTGTGACCTTTCCATTTGTATATTTTCCCATACATTTTTCATGAAAATCATTTGGGGACCTCTTTTGTAAATATTTTTCTTGCATTTTTTGTAAATAAATTTTTTTTTTTTTTGGATTTTTTGTACATGAAAAGAATTTCAAACCCTAGGATTCTCTTTCCTCCCTAGGATTCCTTTCATATTCAAAATTTTTGACCAAGGGTTGTAATTCAAGATTTGACCTAGGGGTAATTTTGTACATCCCACTTTTTACCTACCCTATTTAAACATCTCCTCCTCATTTCATCCTTCCTCACCCGAGCAAACCCTTTCAGATCTGAGAGCTTCTTCCCAAACCCAACTTCCTCCAAAAATTTGATCCCAAAAATCCTCCACTTTGCCGCGCCCTGCCGCCCGTACGCGGCATTTCTGTCAGATCAGGCGCGCCGGAAAGCTCCATTCCGGCTAACTTCTGCTACTGGTGGTAGATCCTGAGAGAGTTTTCCCGAAACCATCTCTGTGCCTTCTGTGCTACTCTGTTGGGTTTCCCCCCAAGATCTCCGGGGGTGGTTTGCAATTTCTTATTTCCAATCCTTTACTTCATTGTCTTTAGCAATTATGGCACCAAATCTGTATGTAGAGAGGGACTTTTCTGCACTTTTTAATGACAATGGGGGATATGGGCATATTTTCGTGGATCGAATCCGCGCATGGAATTGGTACAATTTGGTATTTGATCATCACGAGCACGAAGCCTTTTATTGTCCGGATCTAGTAAACACATTTTACACTTCTATTGATTATGCTTCTGTGAGTCATGATCCATACCAGTTTGTCTCTCGAATGCCATTCGGTGACATCTGGGTCACCCTTCCACTACTTGAACAAATCACTCAAGCCCCCATTGTTCCACAAACTAGCGAACCCTTGCCTTTAATTGATTATTTAACCATCATGGGTGCACGCTGTACTGTCCAGGATAGGGGGCTCAAAGCCCAGTCTACATTCAAGAACATTCACTGCATTGGACGTTGGATCCAACGAAATATTCTTGGGCTCGATCACACTTCAACCTTTAACAGGCCTGTGCTTCAGATTATTCATGATCTGATGACACAGCACCACACGGTCTGTTTAAACCGAACTATCTTCCATGCTATTATTGAACACTCCTCTCGCACTCGGGGTGCTAAATTTTCTCATTCTGTATTAATTACCCGTCTGTGTCGACATTTCATGTCTAACGCTATTTCTCGACATTTACCCGAGTGACGATTACCACAGAGAGACCCACAAGTGCGTACAATAGCTGCTTACAGGCACTCTGGACACCCAATGTCATGCCTGAGAATATACCTGTGGAGTCCTCTTCCGAGGAAAGTTTAGAGGTGGAAGATGAGCCCCAATTCTGGCAACAAGAGCCCCCAGAGGAACACACAGCCTTCATGTCTACTATTTGGAGAGGCATGAAGAAGATTTTTCGGGGACAAGTTAGGCTCAGGAAGAAAGTGGAGGAGGAATCATCTAGGATATCCTCTCGTTTGGATGGGATCGAGGCTAGGCTGAGGAGGACACAATCTGCTGGACCCAGTACCATGCGGGTCCAAAGAGGACGAGGGAGTGACTTGTTACCTTTACCTATTTCATACATTATTTCATCTTGCATACATTGAGGACAATGCATGAGATAGGTATGGGGGGGTAGATATACTAACATAGGATTTTCTTTCTTTTTAGGCTTTTTCTTTTATTTTTAGGATTTTTACTTTCTTTTAAGGTTTTCCTTTTAGATTTTATATTTCTTTTTAGATTTTTCCACTTTATTTTTAGATTTTACTTTTCTTTTAGAAAAAAAATAAAATAAAAAAAATAATATAAAAAAAAAAAAGAAATTCTTTGATCCATGTTTAAAGAATCTAATTTGAAATTTAGGGATTAAGGAAGCTCTTAACTAGGATTTCTAATTATAAGTTGAAAAGAAGAGTTTTGTTAGATTTTAGGTTAAGTAATAAAGGATTAGAAAAATTACTTGATTTCAATTCTTTCTTTAGATATGAACATTGAACATATTGAAGGAATAATCAAAGACTTAGTGACTTTATTTGCATATATAATAATAAAAAAAAAAAAAAAATGTGTGTATATAAATAAGATAAATAAAAAAAAAAAAAAAAAAGAGAAAAAAATCACCGATTAAGCTGGTTGGCCGTGCCTCATGAAGCATTGCTGGTCACGCCTAAAAGTGAGAATAAATACTTAGCCACTGATTAAGCTGGTTAGTCGTGCCTCAGGAAGCATTACCGATCACGCCTAAAAGTGGTTAAGTCCTTAGATTCCTAAGTGACCTAGTTTACTCGAGTCTTCGAACCCGAGGGATGTATTCTCATCTGGTGCCCTAAGACCGTCTGGTCTGGGAGTCATCGGTAAGAGGCTCGCTACATGGGTAGACTAGGAAACTAAGGATGATAAGGGAATGTAAATAAATAAACATTGTATATACACATATATATAAAAAAAAAAAAAAAAAAATTATACATATAAGTAAATAAATGAACTTAGTCTGAGAGAGATCCTTCATATTTATAGATGTAAATATCCTAAGATTGATGCAGAATCAGGTTTTTTATCTTTTCCCGAAAATCTTAACCTAAAATGAAAACAATACTCTAATTAGATACTTATAAGAGGAATGAAAAGTTTTGAGTAACCTGAAACCTATAGGTCAAATTAAAATCTTTAAAGCATGGATCAAAAATTTCACTAACCCCTTTTATTTTTCTTTTTGGATTTTGTGGGTGTAATCCGCTGAAAACCCTCAGGAGACAACACTCCTCCTCTAGGGTAACCTAGAGGTTTAACGGCTTGTTGCACGTGCTCAGTGCAATCGTGTCACCTACGAAAGTGGTGTAATAATTAGTTAGGATTTTTCTTTCTTTTTCTTTTATTTTTGCTCGAGGACGAGCAAAAGCTAGGTATGGGGGTGTGATTATACCATATATTTGCATTTTATACCGCCTTTATACCTTGCATATTGTATATTAAATATGATTTTTAACTCATATTCTCTCTAATTTTGCAGATCTCCACTTTAAAGAAGAAAAGTAATTAACCACCTTAATTAGTGATAATTAAGGGGGTTAATTAAAAATTAGCCAAAGATCAAACCAGATCTCACCAAGATCTGAGCGCCAACTGCAAAATCCAACCAGTCCACGTGGCCAACAAACTAACCAACAGATCGCACCAGAAAGATCCGGCTCAACGGCCCGGATCTGGCGGCAATCCCGCGGCAATCCGCGGCAATCCCAGGGCCGTTGAGCCTCGGATTTTGTGCCAGCAGTTAAGATTCTGGGGGATTCTCAAAAGTGCCTATAAATACCTGGCCAGAGATCTGCGCGAGTCCCAGTGAAGAGAGAGGGAAAATTTTGGATTAGTTGTAATTTTTGTTTTAGGATTCTAGTTCTTCTCTCCTTCCTCCTTGATCTCTAGCTAAATTGAGAGAGAGTTCTTCACTTGAGAGATTGTAATCAAGACTTGTGACAACCTTGAAGCAAAGATTCAATGGAGCTCTCATCTTCTTTTTACTAGAATTGAGTATGCTTTCTCTTCTTATGCTTTTAATTCTTGCATTCAATTTCTAATTCTAGTTTAATTCTAGTTGAGTTGTTTAGATCTTTGATTTCATGGAGAATTATAGCTTTCTTGTTAGTGTAATGGAGGGCTAGTTTCTTGAATGCATGGCTAGCTAATCTCACCTAGCTACTACTAGCTCTAGTTGATTGTATTCTTTAATTCTTGCATGATTTCAAGTTTCTTGTAAATTCTAATGGAGTATGTTGTATCCTTTGGTGATTGCTTGTAAGATCTCTAGATGAATTGTGTATCTCTTATAAAGGGCATTTGATTGGATCAAAAGGATGGATTACCATTGATTGTGTCATTTGAGTAGCAAGAACAACTAAAGCACTTCAAGCTAACTTTGTAGTTAAGCTTTGAAGTCCTAAAGAGTTTGATTCTTCTAACCTTTGCATTAAATGAGTACCAAGCCTATATTTCCTCATTGCACACCTAGTAAGAGAACCTAATATTCAAGAAGAGACTTCTAGCCAAATAACTAAAAGGAACACTAAGTCTTCAAAGAAAGAATACCACACTTGAAACATGCAAGTACTTTTCAATTGTCTATGATTCTTGATGAGACAATATTGCAATCAACAAAAGAGGTAGTATGTTAGCAAGGAGGTTGAGTAATGCTAGCCATGCATCTTTCTAATCAAGAGAGTTTACACATTTCATTCTAGTATTCTTTTCTTTTCTTTACTTCATCACACTTCATTCATTGCACTTCTTTTTCACAATGCACCACCACCAATCCACAACTTCTTGTATATTGTTTCTCTTGTGTGATTAACAAAGAAGAGTATTGTTTCTTGTCTCACTAGTATCGTGAAAGCTTCTACGCTTGCTCTCCTCGTGGTACGACTCGTTTTAGCTACTTGCTATAACGAAAGATTGAAACAAGGTATAATTCTTACATATTCAAAGTAAACAAGATCAAAGGTGAATTCTAAACCCTAAACCATCTCTTAAATACCTGATTCTTGTACAAATACATCATATACCTTGTGAATTTTTCAATCACTAAGTTACATACAAATTACATAACAAGAAAAGAAAAACCTAAACTATAAAGAATTAAAACTAGGCTAAATCCTAATCTGCATTGACGTCCCATTTCAGCACAACAATTGCCCTTTATAGGCCAAAAACCCAACAACCAGAATCCCGGGGAGGTCGGGGAGTTTACGCTCCCCCTAACCCCCAAGATTGCTGCGGAAACGCGGCCCAAGCCGCGTTTCCGCGGCCAGGGTGTGGCCAGATGGCCACACCCTGTTGGTGGGTCTCTCCGGGGGTTCTTCTGGCTTTATCCTTTGTTGGTTTTGGTTTGAGCTCCGGATTCTGACGAAATGCCTTGGATTCTTTGCTTTAACCGATCGATTCTGAGAGGATTCTTCTCAACCAGTTTCAACTCTTGATTTTGCCCTGATTTTATGTGTACGAATTAACTCTGATTTAATTCAGAATTCTGGTGGGCTTTTGGGCTCATTCTCTTCATCTCCTTAAGGATTGGGCCTGCAAATAAATTAGACAAATAATTAGGACAATGTAGGCTTTTATTCTAAAATAAGTATGGAAATGTAACATTAAATATGCAACATCAGCAACCAATCAAGAGACTCAAGGGTATGCATGTATATCTATTAGTTTTAGACAAGAAAAACATATAAATGAAGTGAAAACATGCACAAGAATAGGAAAAAACAAGTTAAAATGCAAGAATCATCAAAACTAGGCTATACTAGTACATCTAATAGGTACAAATGAGAAATTAAGAACAAATATATAATAATCAAATGTGCTCACTAGTTATACGAGTATATGCGCAAGTTTAATGAAAATTTATATTTAAACATGTAATCAAAATATGAAGTGCAAAACCATAAACAAGCATGATTATTAAGGTAAATGCACATGTTTTAGAGTAATGATATACACAATAGTTAAACTAAAGTGAGAAACACAAAATATGGATCCATATGAACATGGGTGTATCTCAATTACTATAACATGTATGTTATAAGTCTAAAAAACATGGCATTTAATAACAATCATGAAAAAAATATACTAAAAATCAATAATCTAAAACCATGTAAACAAAAGAAGTAGAGATAGTTACCAAAACCATTAAGGCACATCTCTATATCTTCAAACCATGATGATCCTCCACCAAACTCCTTGATAGTGATGCATCAATTGTATGTCCATCTAGCCCATGCATCCACCACTAAGGCACCAATTCTCTCACGTCATGTGAGAGCCCATACCTACATCAAACACAAGAGGTGGGGACTTTGGTACCCATTTTCTTTTGGGTCACAAGGGTTAGCATTATTTGGAACCCAAACATTTTTATTAGCAAAATTATATAATTTAGCTTATCATAACAAAACTTTGCTAAGTAGTCTTTGCGGCCGCAATGTGTACATTTGTACACTCTAGAATGCACATGAGAATGAGTGTGATCATGATGTGTAAAGTGTGCATATGTGTGTCGTGGGTGATGTGCATGAACATGTGCAGCTTGTTCTTTTGAAACAAGGTTTCAATCTATTATGATTGAATGCACAATTGCTCAAGTTGAGCTCAAATAATTATTCTATTTTTCAAAAATTTAATCTTATTTTTTCAATGGTAGTATGAAGAGCATGGCAAGTATGAGAATCAACAATCTTTTTCTTTTTAGAAATATTTCTTTTTTTTGAAACAATTTTTCTTTTCAAAGAGTTATTTTCTTCCAAAATAATTTCCTTTTCTTTTTCACCAAATTTATTTATTTTTCAAATAATTATTTCCTTCACGAAGATCATTTAATTTTAAAATAAGAAAATATTCTCCTTTTTCAAAGATTCATTTTCTTTAGAAATGTTTTCCAATTTATTTTGAAAAGAATCTTTTTCTTTTGAAATGGACTCATATTTATTTTTCAATCTTTTATGGTCCTTTTTAAGCAAATTATATTTTTTAAGAAGTTGTTGATAAAATGAAGCAAGCTCATTATAAGATATGTCAACATCTTCATCAAACTCGGATTCAGAATTATCTCAAGGGGGTTATCCCTTGGACCATGTAGCACAAGTTTGAAGCATCACTTCCATCATCCGAGTCACTCCCCGCGTAGTATTGTTTTTGTTCACCAAGGGAGACTAAAGTGTTCCAAACTACAAAAGCCGAATCAAAGTTAGAGAAACCGTACATAAATAATCATCATTAGTTTAGGGTTGACTTTAAGGTATGGATGTCTTTAAACTAGCCTCTAGATGTTTGCCATTTAAACAATATGAATTTTAATATCGCCAAAATAAACATGAATACCTAGGGCTTTGAGGTACATTGACATCTTAACCTTCCAAGTTTGGATGTTAAGAATATCAAACATGTGAGATGACATGAAATCCATGTGTATGTATAAAATATTGTGATTAGCTTTGAAATGAGGATCTTTAACTCTAGGTTGTTAGGCCCAAATCAAGAGCACCAAGCTCCGATACCATTGAAATTCACCTAGAGGGGGTGAAAGGTGACTAGCTAATTTAATGATGAGTTAATATGGAATTAAAAAATTATTTACAATATTACTAAATACACGAAGTATAACACAAAAGTGTAGTCGAATTCCTGATGAAGGGCTCTGGACTATCTCCACAAGATTCCTCTAGATAAGAGTTGAGGTCCCCCTATGCTCTCTTGGTTAATACAAGTGTGACCAAATAATCCCTAAGCATATATCAATATAAGCACAAGTATATCAAGTAAGAAAGATAAAAGCAATGTAAGCGTTCAAGATATAAACACAAGTGAGAGATAGAGAGAGCAATCGCAAACACGGGAGATTTGTTTCAAGGTTCGACACCCTTGCTCTACGTCCCCACCTTCAACACTATAAAGGATTTCCACTAGAATCGTTCCCACCGGACACTCGGTGCCGCAACACCTACAATGAGTTCACCCTAGAACTCCTTGACTCACTAGTCCCTCACTTGTTCTCGCAAGAACTACACACACAAGCACACTAGCTTGCCGAGGCCGCACTCTACACCGAGCTCCCACAAGAACTCGAAACAACACGAACCTGCAAGTTAGCCTCCTAAAATATAAAGATGAAACACTTTGTGATCTCAACACTTTGATCCCCTAAAACTCTCACAATAAAGATCCCTATAGGATTGATGTAGCAATGGATAGCTCAAATATGTGTGAGAAAAACTTAGATAGAGTTTGTGGTGAAAAACTCAAGAAATCCCTTTTCAAAACACTCTTGAAAAAACTCTCCTTTTGATATGAAAGTATTTGGCTCTAAAACAAGTGGAGATAAAACACTTAAAAAGGCAGGAAAAACTAGCTTGAAAAACCTACTTCAAATCTTATTCAAAACAACCCAAAATAGCCCCAATAAATAGGCTCCAAAAACTAGCGTTGGAGACAACTCAGTAGAATTTTCTGCTATCGGATGACCGCCGGTCGACCGCCAATGGTCGGATTTCCGACCATTGGAAAAAAGCGATCGACCGGCCGGTCGACCGTAAATTGGGTTTTGACTAGCAGTCGACCACCCGGTTGTTCGGACCATTTACAGAGAGCAGAAGCTCTCTGGCGATTGACCGTGCGATCGACCGGCCCTTGGCGGTGCACGTTCGTGCACATCGGTCGACGGCCGATCTACCGGCAGAAGGCCTGGTCAGCAATTTTTCAGGATTAAACTTGGTCTTTTTAACTTCATAAATTCTCATAAATTCTACAAAAATAAGTTCATTGATATACTTTGATATACAAACATGTTTGAGTAAAAATAAAAACATGTTACAAATATTTTGAACTATTTTTGTGATATAGAAATTTTAGCTTAAATAGAAATTTGTATTTTCCAAAAGCTATATCCAAATTGAAAACAATTTTTCAAAACTTCTCCAAATACAAAAATAAGATATTTTAAACACTTTTGAAGCTTAGTGTATATGGATATGATCCATTACACATATATGATGAAATATCTATGTTTTTGACAGTAAGCTCTAAAATAAGTTTTGATAAAACACATGTATATTTTGAAGCTTAAAAACCAAACCGGTATTTTCTAAAATGAAAACTCTTTTATGAAAACACATATAAATCTTGCGTGTGAGTGTATATGAACTTGAGCAATCCACCAGCTAATCTATCTTTATTTTATCTAAAAATAAGATCTTGATACTTACAAACATGACACAAGTCTTCTTGAAAATCTTCTCTTTGAAAATCTTCTTCTCCTTCTTTACTTGGTCCAAACCTTGATCCAACGAACTAGACTTCTCTTGAGTACTTGATGCAATCTTGATGCGCGAGCTCTTGAATCTACATGTGCTACCTTCAAAACTTGAGTTTAAATCTTTTGTTGAAGCTAAACACCTAGTAAGATCTTGATCAAATATCTGAGACTAATTAAACACAAGATCATTAGTACAATAACTACATGAGTTAATCATTATCAAAACTAGAGTGATGGGCCTCTAGGCCAATAACATATAATCTAACATGAAGAATGGAGTAGTAACATAGAACTAACACAAAACATCAAGATTAAATATTCATAATAATTGCCTATATTAATGCCCTCGCTTTGGAGATTTAGTTCATGATAAATAAAATGTAAAGCAAAACAATAAACATGATTTCCACCTTCATATAGTAAATTAAAAGAGAAAGGAAAATAATAACATCAATTTGAGAATTACCACAACCCTTAGCTGTCGCTTCTCCTCAGATCTTCTTCTAAAACACCAAAATTTCTTCCCCAAAAGCCAAAATTTTATATAAGAAAGAGAAAAACTAAAACCTAAATTATAAATGTTGTTTCTATATTTTTTGTTAATGAGATTATTGATATATCTTATTACAATAAATTGCAGCCCATTATATAGACTTTAGAGCCAATTACAATCAGCAACACATTAGAATTTCTAATCCTACTTTAGTTTGGTATAGGAATTCAATCTTGAATTAATTTGCAGATAGTTAACGTTGATTGCTGAATGCGACTTGACAAATGACTGAATTAGGAAACAGTAACAAAAGAATTGTAGCACTTTAAGTCCTCTTTCCATAGCATCTTAAATCATCAAAATTGGATACCTATGACAAACATTATGATCAAAATATTCAAAGATGTTCAGTCTGAGTCCAAGTCTGAAATAGATTTCTGATCTCTGTTGAAGAGTGAACGGCTGCTCAGCCGAAAATTCGGCTACCCAGCCGAACTTTTATTTGATTTGACATCAAACTTTTGTTGGATACTTTCTTATATTTTATAGACTTTTTTGTCAAGTCATTAGGTCTCTAGATGTCTGTATCTTGAAATATATTGCTGCAATGATCTCTTTAACCTCGATTTTCTGCTTTTTTTTATCTCTTTTCTCTAATTTGTGCTCTTGATCTAATTTTTACATAAACATAAACATAAACACTTATGCAATATTAAATGTGTAACAAAATTGGTATAAAAGTGTACAAAATATAGATGATAATCACAATTATCACACCTCTAAGCCTAACTTTTGATTGTCCTCGAGCAAAATTCCTAATCTTTAAAGAAAAGAAAAAACTAAAATCCTAAAAATAAAATAAAAATCCTAACTCACTTTCATAGGAATCACGATTGCACTTAGCATGTGAACAAGTCGTTAGGGATGAGTGTTATCTCGTGAGGGTTAGCATTGAATATACCCACAAAATTCATAAATTTCAAAGAAAAGAATATAAAGAGATTACGGAATAAAGATAAAGAAAAATAAAGATAACTGAAAATAAAGAAATAGAATAATAAGTAAAAAAGAAAAAGAAAAATATTTTTAAATCAATAGCATTACTAGAAAATAAGTTCAATAGTTTTCATAAGTAATCTTATTCAAGTTCAATCTACAATCAAGAAATCCTATATTCTTATCCTAGAGACTTCAAATCTTAATATATCCCACCATCCTTCCTAAGTTTTCCGACCCTATGCACCTTTGTGAACATGTGATAGCTCTTAACTTGGGATTTTGATTCAAACTTTTCATACTTAAACCTTTTTCTTTTTTTTTTTGAACAATATAGTAGCTTTGAAGTATTACCACTTCGTTGCCCTTTAAGCACTTCTTTTTATATATATATAACTAATCTAATTCTCTTTTGTGAAAATATTAAGGCTTCTAGAGGTCAAGATACCTAACTGATTGATCATTAGACCTGTTAATATATATAATATATATATATATTTCTTAACAAACTATTTTTTTCGCGTAAATACCAAGCCTTTTTGAGGTCAAAGCATCTAGCTAATCAATAGTAAAGGTTCTTATTATTATTTAGTATTGAGTTATCCTCATCATCCTAAGTTTAAACTATTGTGTAAGTTTAGATACGATGCATATTCACATGGACAAATTCTAAATGGTAATAATATTTTAAAATTTTTTATCTCTACTCAAAGACTTTAAAATTTCATCAAATTGATTTTTTTATTTAATTCAAGTTATATAGTTACTAAATCGCTTACAACTAGGTAAACTTACTGAAATTTAAAATTTTTCACTTGTAAAAAAAATCTAGAAAAATCCCAAAAAGAAAAGAAATAAAATAAAAAAATTCTATCCTAAAAATAAAGAAAAAGAAAAATAAAAAAAAAATCCTAGACCCCTCCCCTATGCCTAAACCTTGGCATGTCCTTATGTAGTACAAGATGAATCCATATCACTTGTAAAATAGCAAATAAATATTACTCACAAAAGTCAACATATGTTAATTGAAACTTGTAAAAATAATAAAAAAAATCATGTATATCAATTTGTAGAAAAAAGTCATGTTCATAAATAATCTACTAGAGAAATACTTATCTGGAAAAAATTTAAACCTGTAGTTCTGAAAATTTTTAGCTGCGTAGCGATAAATTCAGCTACCTAGCTGTACTATTAACTCTTTTGATCCTCAATTTTTTTGGCAATTTTGTTTCATCAAGTTGGTTCATCTTGTAATTTTATTTCTAATTTGAAACCCTGGTTTTGGGTTAGGGTACAGAAAAGGAAAAGGAAAAAAACAATCAGTCTTCATATTTATAACAAATTGATGTCCTTACCTTTAGTCATTAATTCCGTCCACGAGAACGCTTTTCACTTTCCCAATGCATTCTCTTCAGAGGAGTTGTAGATGTGCTCAACCTCTTTGTGAACTTCTCATTGAATCTATCCACTTTACTTTTTGTTTCTTCAATTTTGGTCTATATTTCTTTTGATTTGTCCTCTTTAAACTTTTCATGCAACTGATCATCTTATCATCAGTAGCATCGTATGGCAACGCATCTTCAACATCAAGTTTCTTTCATTTGAAAGGAACTCTCACTTTAATTACACCTTTCTCAACTTCAAGTTCTTCACTACTTAGTGGGAGATCTGGATAAAGTTCAGGAATAAACAATAGCTCTGGTTCAAGAGGAGGACGACTTTCCAGCCGAAAGTTCGGCTGTGTAGCTGAATTTTCTGGGCAGTTGCTGTTGAAAATTTTCCAGTAAGATATTTTGTCTTCATCTTCTTGTTCTGTGATCTCTATTTTTTGTATTTTCTGTATTGAGATAGACTTCTTATAATTAGAGAACCACTCAAAATCCTCCTTGATGTTTGATTCTTCATCCTTATGTGCTTCGACCTCTTCGAAAAATTCTTGTGGTTACCCAAGATGATTTCTTTCTTTTGCTGTTCGTGATCTTGTTCGGTATTACTTGAAAGCAAATTTTCTATTTGGCCCACTGGTACTTCTAGATTTCTAAGGGAGGCTTCTCGACTTTTGAATATAGTCTCGGTCTTTGTCATAAAACTTTTGAGATTTTGATTGAGTTGTTCGAGAGCTCCTTCTAATTCAAACTTCTCCTCAATCATGATTGTAGTAGTTCCATGGAGGGTTTTGATGATCTACTCAAGCCATATTGTAGGTGTAGGTCTAGGCATAATTTTGACAAACAACACTAACATGATTTTCTCCACACCATTCGCATGCTTGCATTGGCTCATATCCTTGTGAGAACCATTGATAATTGTCATCCATAGATCTAAAAATAAAAAGAAAGAAAGAAAAAAACATAATGATAATGATATATTTTTCAAAGTAAAACTAAAGTCAAATGATATTGATATTAATAAAGATAAACAATCCCTGACAACAGCGCCAAAAACTTGGTGTGAATCGAATGGCAAGTGCACCAATCGTTTACGAGTAATAAAGTGACAGAGTAGGGTGTCGAACCCAAGAGGATTATTATCTAATTATGTACCAATGGTGTATTAACTCAAAGTTTTATTTGAAGGAAAATTATAGATTTGAAAGTGCAATAAACAATAAAGATGTGGCTTTTGATAGAAAAATCACTAGGGCAATTGATTTCAACAATTAATAAATTAACAAGGTTATTGTGCTAGTAACTGCATACTACTTATGTTAACAATCAAAAGTCCCTATCTTAATTACTATTCTCTCTCGAGCATTTTAATTCCAACATCTAATACAAGAACCCACAACTCTCGATCTAGTAGATTCACAAGTTAGAAGAAGCATTAAGTATGGTGGATCTTTATATAAGATTGCACAACTTTTATGTCTCAACTTATCAAGCTGTGATTTCTATTCTCATGAAGCATTGCTAAATTATCTCCTCTTAATCTCAAATCTAGCATTCTATATAATTATGCACTTTACTAAATAACATGAAAAACGAGAATAGAAACTTAACATGCATAGAATCTAACATGAAGAATGGAGTAGTAACATATAACTAATACAAAACAATAAGATTAAATCTTCATAATAATTGCCTACATCAATGACCTAGCTATGGAGATTTAGTTCATGATAAATAAATTGCAAAGCAAATCAATAAATATGATTTCTAAATTAAAAGAGAAAGGGAAAGGATAATATCAATTTGAGGATTACGTCTAATCTTTAATTGTCGCTTCTCCTCTGATCTTCTTCTCCTAAAATACCAGAATTTCTTCTCCAAAAGCCAGAATTATATATAAGAAAAAGAAACCCTAAAACCTAAATTACAAAGATTGTTTCTATATTTTTGTTGATGAGATTATTGAGATATCTAATTACAAGAGATAGCAGCCTTTATATAGACCTCAGAGCCAATTACAATCAGAAACACATTAGAACTTCTAATCTTACTTCAGTTTGGTGTAGGAATTCAATCCTGAATTAATTTACAGACAGCTAACGTTGACTGCTGAATACGGCTTGACAAATGACTGAATTAGGAAACAGTGTCAACAAAAGAATTATAGCCCTTTAAGTCCTCCTTTCATAGCTCTTGAATCATCAGAATTAGAAACCTGTAGCGAAAGTTATGATCAAAAAACTAAAAGGTGTTCAGTCTGACTCTGAGTCTGAAACAGATTTCTGATCTCTGTTGAACAGTGGCTGCTCAGCCGAAAATGGCTACCCAATCGAATATTTATTTGATTTGACCTCAAAGTTTTTTTGGATGCTTCCTCATATTTTATACTCTTTTGTCAAGTCCATTAGGTCTCTAGATATCTGTATCTTGAAATATACTGCTACAACCATCTCTTAACCTCGATTTTATGCTTTTTCATCTCTTTTCTCTAATTTGTGCTCTTGACCTAATTTCTGTATAAACATAAATGTAAATACCCATGTAGCATTAAATGTGAAACAAAAGTGGTATAAAAGTGGTACAAAATATAGATGATAATCACAATTATCAATGAGTTTGGTAGGGAGAGATCTAAGCGTTGGGACTCAGATCTCAATGAAAGCACTAGTTTATGGTGGAGATATTTTTATGCGATTGATCGAATGATCGATTTCACACCACAAGCAGAAGGGGGTATGTCTAATGTATTGGAGGAAAATGAAAATTCAACACAATAAGTAGCGAGACTCAGATTTTGCATGGAAGCCCAGAATGGGAAAAACCGCTGGGGGTGAGGAGGACTTCCTTATTATTTGTGTGTTACAGTGTGGGTTTACAATATTCTTTTTCTTTTTCTTTCTCTGGCCTTGTCCTGTCTATAAGTAATCAGCTGTGCTGTAACGGATAGAGCAAATCTTTCTCCGTGATTCATGACCTGCTGTAAAGATCCTTCTATATCTCTTAGGAATTCGACACTTCTTTGTTGGGATTGGCATGTCGGGATATCTGCCACCATCCGTAACAGTTTTCACTAAAAATGAGAGGTGTTTAGAATGTGGGGAATACTATGGTAATGCAACTGTGCTGGAAATCCGGATCTCTTATTGCTAAGTTGTGTCCAACGGGGGTCGGGAAGATGTCTGATCGTCGAGGATGTCGGGGATTAGAAGGAATTCAGGGTCCTCTCCTTGGAGTTGCGAGGTGTCTCGGGTTGGGCCAAGACTCTCTCTCCTCGGGGTTGTATATAAGCCGATTGACGTGTGGGTGTGTTGGCTGCTTGCGGCACTTCTGAGATGGCAGGACACGTTTCTCGATCTCTTAGGGTGGCCAGATCTTGACCACTACATTTACATGAAATCAACTCCATTGTCATTTTTGCAAATAGCCTTGGCCCCTTGGATCAATGCTTACTCTTCCTCCCTATTCATGTAATTATCATTGAATATATGGAAGAAAACTTTTAGTTTTACCAGCAAAGCTTTTCTCTATGCACTGCAGCACTTCTTGACTCATCTTCCCTAAATTTTGGACCCCTTCAACAAAAAGGTTGTTTGGCTATTGGAAAACATGCCGAGGAAAAGAGTAGGAAAAGAGTGATGTCACATTTCAGCTCACTCTGACACTTTTTTTGTTTCAGTTCCTCTTGTTTGTTTGGAAGAAAAATGTTTCTAAAATGAAGGGGGTTCAGCAAATTTTCTCCACTCTTCTGTTTCATTGGCTCGGAAAGCAAGAGAGTAAAATGAGGTGGGACCCACAAATTTCTCTCCTCCACGACTCCAAAAAATGAGGTGAGGCCTATGTGTGTGTCAGATTTGTGACGTTTTAGAGCAATTTACTCCTAAATCTGACAACAAATTTTGCTGACATGGCACCCCCTTTTCAGCTCTCTTTTCCTATGAAACAAATATAATTTGTCAAGAAAAATTGAGGCCCACCAAACAGTGCCCAAAAAAGTTCTTTTCCTCCTGATTTTGGGCAAACAAGCAGGCAAAAACAAACTTATTACATATATATCGGAAACCTGGCAAGTTCATGTGAAAGATAACCTTACAAGTAACTCAGCCTCAACATAAAGTCCTGGATCTTGAGAGAGTCTTTCGCACAAAATTACTTCAAAAAGCCCTTCCTGAATCCGAGCAATTTCCCTCATTTAAACCAAGTAATTCATCAATATCATTCCATTCTGTAGTAAAATCCCAGGATTCAAGGATACTTGGTACCACATCCTCCATCGATGGTGTGTTTATATCAGGCTCGGTAGATAGAAGTCCTTCTAACTCGAGCTCTGTTAATATCCTGCTTTCAGAACATGCTGCCACTTCATTGTTAGCGCATCGAGGAGAAGAAACCATAGTTGAAGAAGGCAAGCTTGTTCCTACAACTTTGCATGTGTGTTTCATGTTATAGATTACATCGAACTTGGGCGGATCATCGTTGTTGTACATGCCTTCTCTTTGCTGCACTGTTTTTGTTGCTGCGCACCCTTGTTCTTTATGATGTACACATCTATAGTAGCTCCTGCATTTTCATCCGAAACTTTAATCAGTGGGTATATATGTTCATGGCCTAAATTTACGTTGCATTTCTATCTATATGATAGGAATTCTCTTGTTGACACCCAATGGAATCATTTAAAACCTCAGATTCATAAATTTAGCTCCCAGCTATTCGATCTAAGATTCGGGAGTAAAAACCGTTTGACCATCACTTATCTAAAGACATAAATAAGCATGACTTTAGAGAGGAAATACCCATCTGATTTTTTTTTTTTTTTTTTTTGAGTCCAAAGTGAATAGATCTATTTTTTAAAATTTCTATCTTCATGGATTATGAAACATTCAATCCGCAAAATATTAGAATGAGATTTTAAAGATAGTATATAAGAGACCTCGGAAACCCAGAACTGTTGATCTTCTTCTGTCCATATTTCCTCCATTGATAGCCATCGTTATGTGGAACTGTTGTCAAAGTAGTCCATGAATTCTGTTTCCTCCTGCAGTCCAAAGAGAAGGCAACTGCAAATCAAGAACTAGTACCATCTAGAAGTCGGAAATATATATTATCAAAATTTTTGCAAGAAACCTTTTTCTATGGCCATCGCTTTCATGGGGGTCGGCATCTTGGAAATGCGAACAGGCTTGAAGCTTGGAGAGGACAACGGTGAAAGACCCGAAAATGTCTCCAAAGAGGCCCCTGACGAGCTCAGGCGAGCAAGCGGCAGGATCTGGCGAAGGGAGCACAATGGCGCGGAGCTGGCTCATGAGCTCGTGCGCTCGGTTCATCTCTTTGAGGATCGTCGAAAGCTCGCATGCCGACGAAGTTGTTGGAGCAAAGGAAGCTTCCATTTTCTTCCTTGATCTGGTAGGGTGATTTTCTCAATTCTATTGATTATCATGCGCACTCACGAAGTTATATATATAATTCCTTGTTTATGTAGCAAGCCATGGACACGCACTGTTTTTGACATTATCTAGCACGTTGTGGGCCGATGAACAAGACAATGATTAAAGGATAAATTAATGAACCCCTTTGCCCTGATTCATACTTAGCTTTTCAAAATAAGAAATAAGAGTTATTTATTTATTTATTTAAACAGATAAGGTAAATAAAGTAATGTCTTACTCTACCTATTTATTTACACATTCACCTCTTATAATTAATAAATAATAGAAATTTTTTGCTACAGCCACCTACTTCGCTTCATAATTAGAAAAAAATGCAGCGTCATAATTTTGTTCGCTACAGCCTCATCCACGTCAGATAAACTAATTCCTCCCAACTATCACTTCTTTATATATATTTATTTTCTCTTTTACCATTTCCCATCACACCCGTCATTGCTCTCCCCTCAACCTTGATCCTGACGCAGAGTAATTCACGCGTCGACCTGAAAAGCATTAGAGATCATTCGATATCAGTGGATTGGAGTTTGTTGATGATGGCGATGTTGATATTAAGATTGTGACTCATGAGCACAGTCCTCTTGAGAACTAACTCAGAAATAGGGTATTTTGTGAGGACTGCGATCATGTTAGCTGTCTTAAGAGGACTGCAATCATGATCGCAGTCCTCACAAAATCTCAAAAATAAGGCATTTAAGACTGTGACCATGGTCTCAGTCCTCATAAAAATTAAATATAAAACATTTTTTAAATACTACGATTATGATCGTAGTCTTAATAAGGAAGATTGTGATCATGGTCGCAGTCCTATAAAGATTCAAAACATGATATTTTTGCGATGATTGTGATTATAGTCGCAGTCCTCATAAAATAGTGCATTTTGTGAGTATTGATATCATGATCGCAATCCTCAGAAATAGGGTTGCAATTATTTTGTTAAAAATCATCTAGAGGGGGGAATAAGTGATGTGTTAATCAAATATGAAATTTAAAATTTATACTAACAAAAACTAAACACGCAAGATTTCTAAGAGTGAAACAGAATTCCCAGTGAAGGGCTCTAAAATTTATCCTTAAGATTCCTCTTTTATCAAAGTTGAGATGCTTTAATAGATCTCTTGAATCGAAATAAATATAAGCACAATATCAGGCATATATGAATGAGCAATAATAGTTATGCAAGATATATACAAGAGTAAAGCTGAGTTGAACGATAGGCAAATGCAGGCACAAGGATATATTTTGAGGTTCAAACTATTTGCTCTACGTTCTTGCCTTCATCTAAAAAGATTTTCACTATCTCCATAAAGAAACTCTGCAAAAGAAAAATCTCCAATCCTCTACGCAAGAGGAAGCACAAAACCAATGGTCCTCTACACAAGAGAAGGGCACAAAGTCAATACACCTCTACAGAAGAAGGAAGCATAAAGCAAAGAGAAGAATTACAATACTTGGTGATCACTAAGATTACAAATAAAAAATCTCACAATACAAAATTCTAAAGGAAAGATTTGGAGATGAAAGCTCAAGCTTGTGAGAAAACAAAGATTTTGAAAATGAAGCTCAAAATGAAACATTTGTGAAAACTTCTTTTAAGATTAGAAATTTGAAGCTCAAACATGTATTTTCCAAAAACTTATTTCTAGAATTTTCAAAACTTTTCAACCCTTGAAACACAAATGAAAAACTATCATAAAGATATAGATTTGAAGTACTAAAACGTGTTTAAAAAACTCTGTTAAATAGTAGAGAATAAGCAATTAAAAATTGGTTAATAAGCTCTTTAAAATCTCAATGAAAACTCACCCCCAAAACCCATTTTATATACCCAAACAGAAACTAATCGTTAGGCTCAACCAAGACCAGAAATGGCCAGGTAGTTGACCTGGTTGTCGACCATCCAACGACTATTTTTATAGCCATTAGAGCTGTCGGTTGACTGGGCGATGGACCGAGTCTAAATCCAGGGCGCTCAGGTCTCTGGTGGTCGACCGAATGGCTGACTGAAACCCAAATAGAGAGCAAAGCTACTTCTATGGTTGACTGACATACACAACCACAAAGCTGTGCATATCCGATCGACTGGACAGTCGACCAACAAAGCACCTGCCCTGGCTAACAGTCGACCAGCTACAGCCCAAATTTTGTTTTTTTCCATATTTTAAAATACATTCTTAATCCTAAATAAATCTTTGTAAAATTCACAAAAATAAGTTCATGTAAATAAAATAGTGCACAAATATTTATGATCAAAAATCAACACATATTACAAACATGTGAACTTGTTTTTGAGATATGAAATATAATCTTGAAATATAAACTATATTTTCTAAAACAATAAACTTTAAAAAAAATCAAGGTTTTTTAAAACTTGTATAAATATAATAACAAGTTTTTCAAACTCTTTTAAAGCACCAATGTGTGTGGATAAAACCCAATACACATATAAAATATTACAATCTTGTTTTTGATGAAATCTACTTATAAAAGCAAAAACGAGTTAAACTGATAGACCAAGAACTAATATCCTTGAAAACTAATATCAAACTTGTATGCGAGTGTATAAGTTTGAGCAATCAAAATTAATCTAAACTTTACACAAATTCTAAACATATTGTCACAGTTTCTAATTATAGGATTAGGTTAACAATTTCCATTCAAACAACAAAAAAATTTTTGCAGCACCTCCCCTAAAAACATGGGTCTGCCATGATACAATAACAATCATATTGGCCCACAATGGCCCAATTACACACAATATCACATTTCAGCTCACATGGCCTACTTATCAACATGAAAGGAAATCATCATCACATTGTTGTGCTCGGAGACAACAACCCTTAGAAGATCCAACCTGATCTCAATCACCAAGAACAATGAAAACAAACTAGAAGAACAGCCAATCGCAAAAACCAGATCTAACGAGGTTCGGCCAACTTGCCTACGTCCTCGGGGCAATTCACGGAGAGAGTTTTCTTTATGGAAGATGGATTACAATAGCTCTAGATCTCTATCAACACAAGAGAGTCTACAGCTATATTTTTCTCAGCACTCTTAACCCTAGAAAATTACAACCAGGGCTTAAATACATAACTTCCCGAAACAACAGATTTCGCCCAAAAACCCGACTGTCGGTCGACCGGCCGGTCGACCGACTCCCTCTTCCGGTCGACCGAGCGGTCGACCGAAACAAACAGAGAGTTGGGTTGCTTACAGAGACCCTTTCCGGTCGACCGGTCCGGTCGACCGACGCAACCAAGACCCTCTTCGGTCGACCGGTCCGGTCGACCGAAGCAACCTGGGAGCACCTGTGCACTTCGTGCACGTCGGTCGACCGGTCCGGTCGACCGACCACAGTCTTTTCTGCTGCTGCTTCGTTTTTCCTGCCTGCTGTTCTGTCGCCTTTCGTCGTAGACTCCTTGGCAGTCTTCAACAGCACCTGGCATGACTTCACTTCCTCTACTGTACTCTCTCCTCCAACAATTCTCCACCTCGGTGAAGATTGTTAAATCTGAGCCGAACACCGACTCGAAAGCGGCTGCACCAATCTGGTTGCCTACGTACCCCTTGCCCAAGGGATCAAGCCATCCGTAGTTCATCCACATGAGCTTCAGCAAGCTCAATTCACCTGAAGAATCTGGAGCAAGTCTTTGCAGTGTGCAAACTTTACTCCCGACACCACCTTTGTAAGCATATCGGCCGGATTCTCCGAAGTATGAATCTTCAATAAATTGATGTCATCTTCTTCCAGAATCTCCCGAACAAAGTGATACCTGACATCGATGTGCTTCGTCCTTGCGTGGTAGACTTGGTTCCTTGCCAAATAAATGGCACTCATACTGTCACAGTGTATCTTCAAGATCTCCTGTTCCACTCCCAAGTCATCTAGCAATCCCTGAAGCCAAATCGCCTCCTTCATGGCCTCGGTCAAGGCCATATACTCTGCCTCTGTAGTCGACAATGCGACTGTGGACTGAAGTGTGGAGCGCCAACTCACCGGTGCCTGCGAGAATGTGAATACATACCCTGTCGTCGACCGGCGTTTGTCAAGATCACCTGCATAGTCTGAATCCACGTACCCTATGCATTCTTGCTTCCCAGTGTTGTCCTTCTCAAACACGAGGCCTACATCAACAGTACCCTTGATGTACCTCAGGATCCACTTCACTGCTTCCCAATGACCCTGACCTGGATCATGCATATATCTGCTAACCATGGAAACTGCCTGTGATAGATCCGGCCTTGTACACACCATTGCATACATCAAGCTTCCCACTGCATTGGCATATGGTACATGAGTCATATGTTCACGCTCCTGAACACTCCTTGGAGACATCTTCGCTGACAACTTGAAGTGCGGCGCCATTGGTGTACTTACAGTCTTTGTATCTTTCCCGATATTAAATCTCTGCAGTACCTTCTCCAGATAGCCCTTCTGAGTCAAGCTAATCCTGCCAGCTTCCCTGTCCCTTGTGATCTCCATACCCAATACTTTCCTCGCTTCCCCCAGGTCCTTCATCTCGAACTCAGACGATAAAGTCTTCTTCAGAGAATCAATTGCAGATCTTGACCTAGAAGCAATTAGCATATCATCTACGTAAAGTAGTAGATAGACATACTCACCAGATGATAACTTGTTGTAGTACACACATGGATCATAATGGCTTCTTGTGTACTTCTTCTTCCTGATGAAGCTGTCAAATCGCTTGTACCATTGTCTTGGAGACTGCTTCAAACCGTACAGTGATTTCTTCAGCTTGCATACTAACTCCTCTTTCCCTGCAGTTTTGTAACCTGTGGGCTGAGTCATGTAGATCTCCTCCTCAAGATCGCCGTGGAGAAAGGCGGTATTCACATCAAGTTGGTCAAGGTCCAACTCATTCTGTGCCACCAAGGCCAATAGGATCCGAATAGACGAGTGTTTTACAACTGGGGAGAACACCTCGTTGTAGTCGATCCCTTCTCTCTGTGCGTAGCCTTTAGCCACCAGCCTTGCCTTGTAGCGCACATTGTCTTCTTGGAGTGATCCCTGCTTCTTAGCAAATACCCACTTACACCCTATGGCTTTCTTCCCCTTGGGCAACTTGGTCAGTTCCCATGTGTTGTTCTTATAAAGAGACTGCATCTCTTCATTCATGGCCCCTTTCCATAACTCCGCTTCTGAACTGATTTCAGCTTCCCTGAAAGTAGATGGAATGGCTTCTTCAACAACTGGAAGTGCATGTGCAATCACCATGTCTGTAGTGAGCCAGCCAGGTCTCCTAGTATTCCTCCTTGGTCTTCCAACTGCAGTGGGATCTGGAACTGTATCCATAACCTGTTCCTGATCCTCTTCAACAACCTCAGCATCTTCTTCTGCAACTTGATCACCTCCCTGTGTCACCTCAGGAATGATCCTCACAGATACTGAGTCTTCTAGAGATGGTGGATCTGCATCACTCTCCACCTGCTGCAATAGCTCCTTGGTCTTCTTAGTCTCCACCTGCTGAGAGACTGTAGGCTTCATCATAGAGGCCTCATCAAAAGTGACATCTCTGCTGATTATGAATTTGTTGTCCTGTTGGTCCCAGATCTTGAACCCCTTGGTTCCTTTCTTGAAGCCAACAAACACACCTTTCTTCGCTCTCGGATCCAATTTGTCTTCTTTTACGTGATAGTAGGCTGGACATCCAAATATCCTGAGCACATCATAATCTCCTGCAGCTTTACCCGACCAAGCTTCAAGGGGGGTCTTACCCCCTATTGCAGATGACAGCAACCTATTGACGAGATGGCATGCATACCCCAAAGCTTCAGCCCAGAACTTCTTTGGTAATCCTGCATTTGACAATATGCACCGAACCTTCTCTAGCAAAGTTCGGTTCATTCTTTCAGCCACCCCATTCTGTTGCGGAGTTTCCCTTACTGTGAAGTGCCTCTCTATGCCCTCATCAAGACATAGCTTCTGGAAAGGGTCTGACTTGTACTCTCCTCCGTTGTCAGAACGAAGGACCTTGACTTTTCTTCCTGTACTCCTTTCCTGATTAACCTTCCACTTCACAAACAATTCTAGGACTTCATTCTTGTGTCGCATGGTGTACACCCAGCACCGCCTAGAATAATCATCGATAAACGACACAAAGTAGTGGGTTCCCCCTATTGATGCAGTCTTTGTGGGTCCCCATACATCTGTGTGCACATAATCAAGAATGCCTTCGGTGCAGTGTGAAGCTGTTTCAAACTTCACCTTTGTCTTCTTGCCTATGATGCAATGTTCACACAGATCCAGTTTGCAGGTCTCTGCACCCTTCAGTAGCCCTTTCCTCACAAGAGCTTGCATAGATTTCTCCCCTGCATGTCCCAGCCTCATGTGCCATAGCCGGGTTAGATCTTCCTTCTGACTGGTCGAAGCTGCCACCTGCCCTGTCACTGTACTACCCTTCAAGTAATACAAATTATTCCTGCGGTTGGCCTTCAACACCACCATTGAGCCCTTCGTCATTTTAAGAACACCTTCTTTAATAGACACTCCGAGCCCTAATGATTCCAAAACACCTACTGAGATCAAGTTCCTCTTCAGCTGAGGGACATATCTCACTTCCTTCAGCTCCCTTACCATCCCGTCGAACATCCTGATAGGAATTGTGCCTACACCCTCCATGATGCATGGATGATCATCGCCCATGACGACCGAACATCCCTCCAGCTTCTCAAGACTAGTAAACCAATCTCGATTAGGGCATACATGATATGTAGCACCTGTGTCCAGGATCCACTCGTTTTCCCCCGAGTAACCTACAACAGGAGTAGTAACTGAAAACGAGAATACCGAAGAATCTGAATCTGAATCCTCTGCCTGTGATTTATTGCTAGCAGCCTTTGTCACTCTTGCCAGATTTGCCTCAGATTTTGATTCCTTCTTCTTCCCCTTGTACTTTGGACAGTCAACTTTCCAGTGCCCAAACTCTTTGCAATACATGCACTGGTCTTTCTTAAGATCCCTTAAGCCCGGTCTTGACTTCGATCTTCCTCTCACCTCCTTGCCTTTCCTTGATGAGCTCCTGCCTCTTACCTCCAAAGCCTCTGCTGATGAACTAGATCTCCCAGAATGTTTCTCATTCTTCCTCTTCTCATAACTCATCAGTGCTGACGATATCTCATCATAGTTTAAGGTTTGCCTTCCATTTATGAATGTCATTGTAAATATTTCATACTCCTCCGGTGGAAGAGAGTTCAGAAGAATGACTGACTTGTCTTCCTCACTTATAATGGCATCCACATTTAGCAAATCCGTAAGAAGCTTTGTAAACCTGTTGAGGTGCTCATTTACTGTGCTTCCCCTCTGCATCCTGAACAAATACAGCTTGCTCTTAAGCTGCAGCCTTGACTCCACGCTCTTTGTCAGGTACTTCTTCTCGAGGGTATTCCACATATCCTTTGCTGACTTCTCATGTTGAACAGAATATTTGATATCTTGTGACAAACATGAGCGAATCAGGCCACATGCCGACCTGTTCATTTTTGCCCACTCATCATCAGTGGTAGTATCCTTCTTCTTCTCCAAAAGGAGCGTGTCCTCGAGGTTCTGTGCATTCAACGCATCCATAACCTCACACCTCCACATCCCGAAATTGTTAGTTCCATTGAACTTAACAACTTCAATCCTGGAGTTGTTCATTGTTTTAACAGACTTAGATTCCTCTGCCATTGAGATCCTTTCCTTGACCCTCTAACTATGCGGAAGATCAAATACTTGCAAAATAGATCTATTTCTGAGATAAAAAAGTGATTTTTACCTCTACCTTGAAACCCTAGCTTGAGTTTCTCACCAGATCTATTCCACCCCTGATTCAACGAGCCCTCCCTGTGTCCACCTGAGATCGACACACGATCTCCTTGAACACCAATGCCTCTGACCTGAGATCGACACACGATCTCCACCTGATCAGATCTGGAGCCCTTCGAATCTTCAGAATATCCCAAGCGTAACCTGAACGCTCTGATACCACTTGTTGTGCTCGGAGACAACAACCCTTAGAAGATCCAACCTGATCTCAATCACCAAGAACAATGAAAACAAACTAGAAGAACAGCCAATCGCAAAAACCAGATCTAACGAGGTTCGGCCAACTTGCCTACGTCCTCGGGGCAATTCACGGAGAGAGTTTTCTTTATGGAAGATGGATTACAATAGCTCTAGATCTCTATCAACACAAGAGAGTCTACAGCTATATTTTTCTCAGCACTCTTAACCCTAGAAAATTACAACCAGGGCTTAAATACATAACTTCCCGAAACAACAGATTTCGCCCAAAAACCCGACTGTCGGTCGACCGGCCGGTCGACCGACTCCCTCTTCCGGTCGACCGAGCCGGTCGACCGAAACAAACAGAGAGTTGGGTTGCTTACAGAGACCCTTTCCGGTCGACCGGTCCGGTCGACCGACGCAACCAAGACCCTCTTCGGTCGACCGGTCCGGTCGACCGAAGCAACCTGGGAGCACCTGTGCACTTCGTGCACGTCGGTCGACCGGTCCGGTCGACCGACCACAGTCTTTTCTGCTGCTGCTTCGTTTTTCCTGCCTGCTGTTCCGTCGCCTTTCGTCGTAGACTCCTTGGCAGTCTTCAACAGCACCTGGCATGACTTCACTTCCTCTACTGTACTCTCTCCTCCAACACACATAACTTCACATCCATCAATTGTGTTCCATATAGAGCCACTACATCCATCCCAAACATGCACAACGTCAATCATGACAAGGTTTAGATCCCATTATCATCACTATTAAGAGTACATTTCAAGTTCTTATCCAAAATATTATGCACTTACTATTTACACAAAAGACTTAGATTTTCAGCGATAACACTCAAGAACTAACCAAGTCTTCCCATATGCATACCATAAGTACAGCCACAAAAGTAATAAAGTACAAGAAGAATTGATTGACCACAAGCAAGGTACGAGGAAGTCGATCATTCCTTTTCTTAAGATCCGGAGTCTAAGTCGGCCTCTTACCTTTGTCCAAATCTGAAATATAAAAAGAATGAATGAAGTGAGCTTAACAGCCCAATTAGTAAACTAACAAAATTCTTATTTTAATAGCTTTTAACTTAACACTTGTAGTTGTTAGAGAAGTACTTGCTATTGTGCCCTTCTTGTTTGCGTTAAACCCGCCCATCTTGCTATCACCTACTTCTAAGATTTAAGATAGATGTCTCAACTACCATGAATTTTACTTATGTCAAAAGTAGTAATATTGTAGACTTTTATGCGTCCATATAGTATGTCTTATTTCAGTGTATACCCTAGTATATTTTATGAGTATAATTTACTAATTATGATGTTAGAAAATAGAATATGGTTGTCACCGTCTTTCCCTTCCTACCGGCTCCCGCTTGGCCGCTTCCTCCGAGTAATACATAATACATATACATACATAGTGCAGTTGTCACCGTCTTTCCCCTCCTACCAGCTCCCGCTAGGCCCCTTCCTCCGAGTAATACATAATACATATACATACATAGTGTAGTTGTCACTGTCTTCCCCCTCCTAGCGACTCCTGCTCGGCCCCTTCCTCCGAGTAATACATAATACATATACATACATAGTGTAGTTGTCACCGTCTTCCCCCTCCTACCGGCTCCCGCTCGGCCCCTTCCTCCGAGTAATACATAATACGTATACATACATAGTATAGTTGTCACTGTCTTCCCCCTCCTACCGGCTCCCGCTCGACCCCTTCCTCCGAGTAATACATAATACGTTTACATACACATCAAATAACAACAACAAGCCCAACACAATCAATATCACATAATAAGTAAATATACAACGTATTATTTATCTCCGCAACGCGCTTTATCATTACTATGTCCGAAATTAGATCTCTACATGAGATTAGGCAATCACTTCAATTCGAAATCGAATATTTTCCGTACTTGGTATACGTATCCACATCTTATTTATTAGCTAAGGACGGTTAGAATAAATTTGTGCAAGTGTGTTACATACCCACGAATTGCTCATCTCATTTTACATGTTATTGGAAAATTTGACAACTCAACGTAAACACTTGCTTATACTTTCTTACCAATTCCTATTTTACCAATAAAAACACGACACTATATTTTAGTTAAATGATGTTCCAGTTTACTCACTTGAAATGCAAATCTTTGCCGTTGAATTTGCTAGATCACGATCCCCAAAGAGTCCTAACACATGGTTAAATTCTGATTTTAGTATAATTGTCATACTCATGTCATATTATAAAGCAATTTGGATTTTCAATCACCTTAATTGCTGCTGATTTTCAAAGTGCTCCTTATACGTCTTCCCTTAGCGACCGCTACCCCGATCGGATCACCCTCCCTTCTCCGACGCGTCGCCCTGGCACGCGTGCGCGTGCGCGGGGGCTGCCAGCGCGCGCTGGCACTGGCGCTGGCAGCCGGCCGCCGCCCCCTGCTGATAGGCCGCCGCCCCCTTCCTGCTGTCAGGCCGCCGCCCTCTTGCTGACAGGCCGCCGCCCTTGCTGGGAAAGAAGAAGGGAGGTAAGAGTTAGAGAGCGAGAGAGAGAAGTAGGAGAGGAAGAGGGTGCTGCAGATTGTTGGAGGAAGAAGAGAGAAAAAAATGGATCTAAATGCTTGAAGAGATGAAGGGGGTGGTTGTGTTTCTCTTTCCCAGAAAAGTCAATGCATTAATCAGCCCCATTTGCCACCTCATAGGCTCTCTCTTCCAAGCTCCTCACCTTTCACACACGTTGACACACACTTCCCCACTCTCTCCCATTCCCTTCCAGCACAACAAAGAGGTTATTGTATACTTAGTTTTATTATGTAGTGGGGTCTTAAAGTAACAAGTATGGGAACCATGCAAGGTCCCCAATTTATTAATAGTATTTATAACTTGTCTCATCCTTATGTACTAACTACATATATACATATATCTAACTAATACATCTATACATATGTACATACTATATATTCCTGCTGTATTTCTCCAAATTAAAATTCTAAGTCCTCATCCTAATTGTTAGAAATTATTTTAATTTAGGTGTAAATCTGGATTAATTAGGAATGGTTGTTACACATACAAACTCTAAACTCAAGTCTTCTTGTTGAATAGATCATCTTCTCCATCTTGACTTGATTCAAACTTGATTCCTTGAGCTAGACTTTTTTTTGAGTACTTGATATGATCTTTAGGCGTGGGCTTCTGAATCAATATGTGTTAGCTTGAAGTGTTGGCCCAAGGTTACAATCACCCATGATTAGTGTATTTTGATGATTACAAAACATATTAGTTATTTGTACTAATAACATTTTTTGTTTAAGTGTGTTTCAGATTTCTATTCATTCTAGAAGTCTTCTCTCACAAATACAAGGATTTGGACTCAAGTCAACTCCAATTGGGCTCAAGGAACAAGTGTTGAAGATTATATGAAGAAGCCTATTGAAGATCTTGAAGTCCTTAGAAACATTGTAAGAAATAGAATGTTAAAGTTTGAGTATATGAAATTTGGCTCTAGGATTTGCACACACACTTGTTTCATATATTTCCTATGTTTTGAAAATGGTTATTTCTAAGTTTTATGCCTTAGTTTATATATACATGTACCAAAAGCTTTATATCTTGAAAATCTTGTATAAAACATGTGTATAAACTATTTTCTGCATAATACTTAGCTATATGTATTTTTAAAAATATTTCTCAAATATTTTCTAACTCAAAACCAGCCCAGTTTTCAGTTTCAGGCAACTCCGGCCGACCAGCCCGGTCGACCGGTGATGTGTCTGGACATGCACTGTTTGTGCATGTCTGTCGGTCGACCGGACCGGTCGACCGACGGAGAGCAAATTGCTCACAGTTTGTTTCGGTCGACCGGACCGGTCGACCAGGAGAAGGAAACTGTGTTTCCTCTTTTGGGTCGGTCGACCGGACCGGTCGACCGAGAGCCAACGGCTCTTTGCAGCTGGCCTTGCGGTCGACCGGACCGGTCGACCGCCAAGCCTGCTATAGCCTAACGGCTCTTTCCTCTTTGGGCTATTCTGAAAAACTGTTTTTGTTTTCAGCTTTAACAGATTTTTGGAGAGTTGTTGGGGAGCTTTTTCAGAGAAAATAAGACCAAAAGAAATTGTTTTTAACCTATTTTTAACCCTATAAATAGAGGAGAAGTCTCTCTTTCATATTACCAAGAAAAATCCTCAAGTTTGTGTTGTTTTCAAAAGAGAAAAGAAAAGAGTTTAAAGCTTTCATTCCAATTCTTTTTGAGCTTGTTTTTCAGTTGTGTTTGATTACTAATATCACTCTACAACTGAAGTTTTTCTCACCACACTTCATAGAGCCAAAAATCCTATACTCATTCTATAGTGAAGTTGTAATTGAAGTGAGAGTGTTTGTAAAAGAGTTTGAGAAATAGTGTAGTGATCTTGTTGTGATCACTTTGTTCTTGTAATCCTTTCCTTGTGGAGCAACCTCTTCGGTAGAGGTCCTTTGTACTCGGTGGAGCTCGGTGCTCGGTCTTCGGTAGACCAAATTGTAAAGGCGTCCTCGGTGGATAGTGGAAACCCTTCACGGAGGTGAAGGCGGGGAGTAGAGCGGTGGCTCGAACCTCGAAACAAATCACTTTGTTTGCGATTGCCTTTGCGTCTAATTCTTGCTTTACTTTTCAATAGCTCCTTATTGCTTTCTATTGCATACTCGTGATATTGTTTAATTCTCTTGTGCTACTATTTACTTGCTTGTAATTCTTGCCATTTATTATTGTGTTTGCATCATTCTTCATATCATTCATTTCATACTTGTGTGTGCCAATCCCGTACTCATCCAACAAGAGCTTCACATAGCGCCTCAACCCATATCAAGGGGAATCAAGAGAAGTTTAGTCCAGAGCCTCGCAAGAGGAATTCGGCTACACTTGTTGAATTGTACTAAGTTGAGCCTCACTTGTTTTAGGTTCCGCATTTAGAGAGTTAAAATTTTTAAGATTAGCAATCACACCTATTCACCCCCCTCTAGGTGTTTTTTCAATTGGTATCAGAGCTTGGACTCTAGGATTTGGTTAACAACCTTAGAGAAGATTCTAATTTGCTAATCATTTCATTCATATTCATATAGTAAAAATGACCGATGGAATTAAGACCCCTCCTAAGTTTGATGGACTTAACTTTCCCATATGGAAAGTTAAGATGACCGTGTTTTTGCAATCTCTAGGTAGCCGAGTTGCAAAAGCCGTGACTAAGTCCTTTAGTGTACCCCCCGGTGACGAATCCACTTGGTCCAAATAGAGACTAAGGAATTCGATGCCAATGCCAAAGCTCACTATGCACTTCTATAAGCCCTTAATGATGATGACATTTCTAGGGTTATCCATTGCAAATCCGCATATGAGATTTGGTCACACTTGATAGTCACTCATGAGGGGACCTCACAAGTAAAGAAGGCTAAGATTGACCTTCTTCGGTCCCAATATGAAACATTTAGCATGCAAGAAAATGAAACCATAGATGATATGGTTACAAGATTTACCAAGATTACTAATGGACTCTCTTCTTTAGGTGAAGATATCAACAATGATCAAAGAGTAAGGAAGATCATCCTTGCTCTTCCTCCTTCATGGGAAGTTAAAGCAACAACCTTGAAGGAACTCAACGACAATGAAGAGATGGAGCTTATAGGTCTCATTGGGAACCTCAAAACCCATGAGATGGAAAGAAAAGCAAGGGAGGATATGGCTCCTTCCAAAAAGAAGACTATCGCCTTCAAGAGTCAAGCTACACACTCCGATGAAGATGATGAAGAAGAAGATGATGAGGAGCTCTCACTCCTTGTTAAGAATGTCCGGAGGATGTACAACAAGGCGAAGTACCAAGGTAGAAGAAGATGGCAAGGAGGCAAAGAAGAAAGGAAGATTGTGTGCTTCAATTGCCAAAGACCGGGACACATTGTTGCGGAGTGTCCGGACAAAGCTAAGCCCTCCACATCAAAGAAGCCCTACAAGAAGAAGGCTATGAAGGCAACTTGGGATTCGGAGACCGAATCCGAGGAAGAAATAGACACCGCCAACATGTGCTTCATGACTAATGAAGGCACAAGCAAGGTAACCTCTTCCCCTTCTCATGATAATGAACTTTCTATGGATGTGTTAGAAGAGGCTTTTGTTGAGTTGTCACAAAACTATGATTTCTTAAAGAAAAAGTATCTTAAAATGAAAAAGGATAATGAATCTTTAAGTCTTCAAGTGTTCACTCTTACAAAGGAAAAAGATGATTTGGTTTCCACTTTGGCTACTACCAAAAATGATTTTGAAAAATATAAGATTTCTTGCAAAGGTAAGGCCCCACTAATTGATTCAAATGAAGTTTCTATGCTTAAGGAAAGATTAGACTCATTAAGTGTTGTTTTGAAAAATTGTGAGTTTAACAAGAAGAAAATTGAGGCTATATTTCCTAAGAAACAAGCCCCAAAGAAAAATGCTCATGCTCATGTTCATGTTCATGCTACACAACCTAAACAACATGGCAAAACCCCAAAACATGCTCACACTACACATACACATCATGCATTCATGTATGGTAGAGTGTTCTCATGTTCACATTGTGGACGGAAAGGGCACTTAGCTAATTTTTGCTATGATAGATTAAACGTTTCACGTCATAATGTTTGGATTCGAGGCACTAACTTTAAAGGACCCAAGAAAGTTTGGGAACCAAAATCAACAATTATGTTAAATGATGTAGGTACTTTCCAAATCCCAACGACGTAGAGGATTGTGGTATCTTGATAGCGGTTGCTCAAGGCACATGACTTGGGACATCAACAACTTTGCAACCCTATCAAGATATCATGAAGGTGGCACCGTCACCTTCGGAGATGACGCCAAGGGTAAAATCATCGGTATTGGTAATGTAAAACTTGGCACCTCTCCTTTAATTGAAAATGTAGTTTTAGTTGATGGCCTCAAGCATAATCTCTTGAGTGTTAGTCAACTTTGTGATAAAGGTTTTGATGTTGTTTTGATAATGTTTCTTGTAAAGTAATTGATAGAACTTCTAATGTTTGTGTATTTTCCGGTTTTCGTGAAAGTAATGTTTATATGATTGATATGTTAAATATGTCTTGTAATATTACTTGTTTGAAAGCCCTCGATGATGACTCTTGGTTGTGGCATAGGAGATTAAGGCATATTTCTTTTGATCACATTTCTAGGTTAAACACAAAGGAAATGGTGAAAGGTATTCCTTACTTGAATTTAAAAAAGACCGAGTTTGTGACGCATGTCAATTTGGGAAACAAACTAAGTCTTCTTTCAAGCCAATTAAGGATATCATGACATCACGTCCTTTGGAGTTAATCCATATGGATCTTTTTGGCCCTACACAAACCAAAAGTCTAAGTGGGAATAGATTTGCTTATGTTTTGGTTGATGACTTTTCAAGGTTTACTTGGTTTTCTTTCTTGAACATAAAAGCCAAGCATTTTCTTATTTTCAAACTTTTAAGAAAAGAGTTGAAAAAGAAAAAGATGTTTCGATTTTGAGAATAAGAAGTGATAGAGGAGGTGAATTCATTAACCAACCCTTTACCACTTTTTGTGATGAACATGGAATAAAGCATGAATTTTCTTGTCCTAGAACTCCACAACAAAATGGAGTAGTTGAACGAAAAATAGAACATTACAAGAGATGGCTAGGACAATGCTAAGTGAATATGGTCTACCACATTATTTGTGGGCCGAGGCCGTTAATACATCATGCTATATATCAAATCGTGTTTTCTTGTGTAAAAATACTACTAAAACTTCTTTTGAAATGTATTTTTCTAGAAAACCTAATATTTCCTATTTCAAAGTTTTTGGTTGCAAATGTTTTGTTTTAAACACAAAAGATAATTTAGGAAAGTTTGATGCTAGATCTTATGAGGCTATTTTTGTAGGTTACTCAAATACTAGTAAGGCTTATAGAGTTTTCATTAGATCATCATTGACTATTGAAGAGTCTATTCATGTTAAGTTTGAGGAATCTAACAAGTTTGTTAAGAATGTTGTAGAAATAGATGCATTGGATGAAGGTTTGGAGAAAGTGACCTTGGAGGATGCTTCTACTATGGGAGACAAACCAAAGGATGATGAAGGAAGCGAAGCTAAGGTGGAAGAGGCACAAGGAAATGAAAATCAAACACATGAGGTGGAGCCTACTCAACCACTACCAAAGGATTGGAGATACAATCCACATCATCCCAAGGACCTCGTCATAGGTGAAGTATCAAAAGGAGTAACTACTCGCTCTAGACTTCATGACTATTGTGGTAACTATGCATTCATTTCTCATATTGAACCCAAAAATGTCCTCGAAGCCGAGGCCGATTCATATTGGTTGCTAGCCATGCAAGAGGAGCTCAATCAATTTGAGCGCAATCAAGTTTGGCACCTTGTTCCTAAGCCCCACGATAGACCAACAATTGGTACTAAGTGGATCTTTAAGAACGAGTTGGATGAATCGGGTAATGTAGTTAGAAACAAGGCTAGGTTAGTTGCCCAAGGTTACACTCAAATCGAAGGGATCGATTTTGAAGAAACCTTTGCACCCGTAGCACGGCTTGAAGCCATACGGATGACACTAGCATTTGCCTCATATAAAGATTTCAAATTATTTCAAATGAATGTTAAAAGTGCTTTTCTAAATGGATTTATTGAAGAGGAGGTGTATGTTGAACAACCCCCGGGTTTGTTGATCCTACACATCCGGATTTTGTTTTTAAATTAGATAAAGCTCTTTATGGTTTAAAACAAGCCCCTAGGGCTTGGTATGAAAGACTTTCTTCATTTTTGATTTCAAATGGTTTTAAGAAAGGTAAAATTGACACAACATTGTTTACTAAACATGTAGAAAAAGATATTCTTATTGTGCAAATTTATGTAGATGATATTATTTTTGGTTCTACTAATGAATCTCTTTGCAAAGCTTTTGAGTCATGCATGAAGGATGAATTTGAAATGTCTATGATGGGGGAACTCAACTATTTCCTTGGACTCCAAATCAAGCAAAGGAAGGATGGGATCTTCATCAATCAAGCCAAGTACACAAAGGAACTAATCAAAAGGTTTGGGCTTGAAGGATCGAAAGTAAGCAAAACTCCCATGGCAACAACTACAAAGCTTGACAAGGATGAACAAGGTAAAAGTGTAGACATTAAATTATATCGTAGCATGATTGGTAGCTTGCTTTATTTGACGGCTAGTAGGCCGGATATTATGTTTTCCGTTTGTCTTTGTGCACGTTTTCAATCTTGTCCTAAAGAATCTCACATAATTGCGGTTAAACGCATAATTAGATACCTTAAGGGCACTATTGAAATGGGTTTGTGGTATCCTAAAACCAGATTATTTGAAATGAAGAGTTTTTCGGATGCCGACTATGCGGGTTGTAGGGTAGATAGGAAGAGCACAAGTGGAACATGTCAATTCTTAGGTAATTGTCTTGTATCTTGGTCTTCAAAAAGCAAAATTCGGTAGCCTTATCAACCGCCGAGGCGGAGTATGTTGCAGCCGGAGCTTGTTGTGCACAAGTTCTTTGGATGAAACATACTCTCCTCGACTATGATTTACACTTGATCATGTTAAAATATTTTGTGATAATACTAGTACTATTCACATGACAAAGAATGCAAATCAACATAGTAAAACCAAACACATTGACATTAGGTATCACTTTCTTAGAGATCATTTGAGAAAGGTGATATTGAGATTGATTATGTTTCTACCGATTTTCAACTTGCCGATATTTTTACTAAACCTCTAGATTATGCTAGATTTTCTTTTATTTGTGGTGAGTTGAATGTTTGCATGATGGATTCTTAAAAATAAAATTTTTCAATTGGTATTTTAACCCTTTTTGATGTATGACAAAAGGGGGAGAATAAGTTGTTTAAGAGTTTGCTATTTTGAATTTGAATAAGTTTAAGAGTTTGCTATTTTGAATTTGAATAAGTTTAAGAGTTTGATATTTTGAATTTGTTTGAGTTTGTTAAGTTTGTTTATTTAAGTTTTTGACAAAACTATTTTGCCTTGAATGCTTTATGTATTGTGCTTCCATAGTTAAATTTTTATACATAGCATTATTTGAGGGGGAGTTTTTCAAACTCTTCTTCCATGTTTATTTAAATAACCTATATGTTTTGTCATCATCAAAAAGGGGGAGATTGTTGGCCCAAGGTTACAATCACCCATGATTAGTGTATTTTGATGATTACAAAACATATTAGTTATTTGTACTAATAACATTTGTTGTTTAAGTGTGTTTCAGATTTCTATTCATTCTAGAAGTCTTCTCTCACAAATACAAGGATTTGGACTCAAGTCAACTCCAATTGGGCTCAAGGAACAAGTGTTGAAGATTATATGAAGAAGCCTATTGAAGATCTTGAAGTCCTTAGAAACATTGTAAGAAATAGAATGTTAAAGTTTGAGTATATGAAATTTGGCTCTAGGATTTGCACACACACTTGTTTCATATATTTCCTATGTTTTGAAAATGGTTATTTCTAAGTTTTATGCCTTAGTTTATATATACATGTACCAAAAGCTTTATATCTTGAAAATCTTGTATAAAACATGTGTATAAACTATTTTCTGCATAATACTTAGCTATATGTATTTTTAAAAATATTTCTCAAAATTTTTCTAACTCAAAACCAGCCCAGTTTTCAGTTTCAGGCAACTCCGGCCGACCGGCCCGGTCGACCGGTGATGTGTCTGGACATGCACTGTTTGTGCATGTCTGTCGGTCGACCGGACCGGTCGACCGACGGAGAGCAAATTGCTCACAGTTTGTTTCGGTCGACCGGACCGGTCGACCAGGAGAAGGAAACTGTGTTTCCTCTTTTGGGTCGGTCGACCGGACCGGTCGACCGAGAGCCAACGGCTCTTTGCAGCTGGCCTTGCGGTCAACCGGACCGGTCGACCGCCAAGCCTGCTATAGCCTAACGGCTCTTTCCTCTTTGGGCTATTCTGAAAAACTGTTTTTGTTTTCAGCTTTAACAGATTTTGGAGAGTTGTTGGGGAGCTTTTTCAGAGAAAATAAGACCAAAAGAAATTGTTTTTAACCTATTTTAACCCTATAAATAGAGGAGAAGTCTCTCTTTCATATTACCAAGAAAAATCCTCAAGTTTGTGTTGTTTTCAAAAGAGAAAAGAAAAGAGTTTAAAGCTTTCATTCCAATTCTTTTTGAGCTTGTTTTTCAGTTGTGTTTGATTACTAATATCACTCTACAACTGAAGTTTTTCTCACCACACTTCATAGAGCCAAAAATCCTATACTCATTCTATAGTGAAGTTGTAATTGAAGTGAGAGTGTTGTAAAAGAGTTTGAGAAATAGTGTAGTGATCTTGTTGTGATCACTTTGTTCTTGTAATCCTTTCCTTGTGGAGCAACCTCTTCGGTAGAGGTCCTTTTGTACTCGGTGGAGCTCGGTGCTCGGTCTTCGGTAGACTAAATTGTAAAGGCGTCCTCGGTGGATAGTGGAAACCCTTCACGGAGGTGAAGGCGGGGAGTAGAGCGGTGGCTCGAACCTCGAAACAAATCACTTTGTTTGCGATTGCCTTTGCGTCTAATTCTTGCTTTACTTTTCAATAGCTCCTTATTGCTTTCTATTGCATACTCGTGATATTGTTTAATTCTCTTGTGCTACTATTTACTTGCTTGTAATTCTTGCCATTTATTATTGTGTTTGCATCATTCTTCATATCATTCATTTCATACTTGTGTGTGCCAATCCCGTACTCATCCAACAAGAGCTTCACATAGCGCCTCAACCCATATCAAGGGGAATCAAGAGGAGTTTAGTCCAGAGCCTCGCAAGAGGAATTCGGCTACACTTGTTGAATTGTACTAAGTTGAGCCTCACTTGTTTTAGGTTCCGCATTTAGAGAGTTAAAATTTTTAAGATTAGCAATCATACCTATTCACCCCCCCTCTAGGTGTTTTTTCATGAAGAACCTAAACAACAACTAAGATCTTGATTAAAATCTGAAATTTAAAAAATACGAGTTCAATAATGCTATACCTACATGAGTTAATCATCATCAAAAATAGAGTGATGGACATTTGGGCCAACGATTTTCCTCTTTTTATTGTGAATATTATATAGGCATGGATTAGAGAAGAACTAAAAACGCTCTCCCTTAACTCATGTATAATAAACACATAAAGATATTATTTCACTCTTCCTAAAGCAAGCAACATATATGCAAAACATAAAACATGCACATATAAACACAAAATTTCTTTCCCTTTTTGTCAACTCATCAACAAAGAGATAAACAAAACATAGTAAAGTTATATGCAATACAAATCTATGATGAGGAGAAACTGTTGGCCTAAAGGCCCATCACTATAGTTTTGATTATGATTAACTCATGTAGTTATAATACTAATGATCTTGTGTTTATTTAGTTCAGATTGTCTATCAAGATCTTAGTAGGTGTTTAGCTTCAACAAAGAAGTTTTGGGAGCTAACACATGTAGACTCAAGAGCTCGCACATTAAGATCGCATCTAGTACTCGGTTGGAGCCAAACTCTTTGGACCGTACTTGGATTGAGTCGACTTGGAGAAAGAGTTCTACAAGAAGACTTCAGTTTTTCTAGTTTAAGATTGTGTTTAGATCTTGTGTAAAGATAGATAGTGTTGATATGCTCAAGTTCACACACACACAATTGCAATATGTTTGGTTTTTGGTTTAATCGAGTTTTAGGTTTCAAGTTCACATATATATGATTTTCATGAATAGATAGAATCAAAACAAATTTACATGATTAATGTATATTAGATTTCATCTATATACATATATGCTTCAGATATTTAAAAACTTATTTTGATGATCCTATTCATGTGTTTGGAGTTTTGTAATTAACAAAACTTATTTTTGGATTTCATGTCAAAAACATAAATATATATTTTACTTGTGTATTTGATTCTATCCATACACAATATGCTTTAAATGTGTTTCAATATCATGTTTTTTGTATTTATACAAGTTTTGGAGAAAACGATTTTTCGTTTCAAAATTCAAGTTTGGAAAATACGGTTTTTGTGTTTAAGCTTAATTTCTATATCATAAAAATAGTTCAAACAGTTTGTAATATATGTTGAATTTTAGTCACACATATTTGTTCTTCAAATATTTAAAGAACTTATTTTTGTGGAATTTATAAGACTTTATGGGAATTTATTGAAGTTAAAAAGACAAGTTTTCAAGCACTATAATTCTAACCAGACTCAGCTGGCGGTCGACCGGACCGGTCGACCAATATGCACGAGACATGCACAAAGGCCAGCCTTGAAGGCTGGTCGACCGGGCGGTCGACCGACTGAAAGTAACCAACTCTCGGGTACTGGCGGTCGACCGACAAGCTTGGCCCGATCGACCGGGCGGTCGACTGGAGGCACAACGGTCAGAAATATGACCATTGGCCAGTCGACTGGCGGTCGATCAGAAGGGTATTTTTGCCTTTCCCTAGCTGCCAACGGCTCTTTTATTTGCGGGCTATATAAAAGGGTCCTCTTGGGCTGTTTTAGATAAAAATTTTAGGAGCCTTTATTCTCATCTTTTTAATTGCTTAGTAGCAAGTTTTTAAAATAGTTTTTGTGTCAAAAAGATTTATCTTTATTTATTTTAAAGTCATGAAAAAAATAAAAGAAAAGAGAGTATTGGGGAATTGGTCTTTGATCTTTATTTCAATATCTATCTTGTGATTTTTTCAAGTGTTTTTCTTTGTTATTTTCATTCCAAAAACTTTGTTTTCTCACATTTGAGCTATCGCATCAATCCTATTTATAGGATCTTGTTTTTAGTGAGAAAATTGGTTTGTGGTCTATTATGATCACCAAGTTGTAAAACTTTCCTTTGCTTTAGGTTTGTGTTCATCCCTCTTATGTAGAGGTGATTGTGGAGGAGTTTTTGGTTTGTGCTTTGTCCCTCTTATGTAAAGGTGATTATGGTGGAGTTTGGCTTTGTGCCTTTATCCCTTTTTGTGTAGGGATGATTGAGTTTTGGCTTTGTGCCTTGCCTCTTGTGTAAAGGTTGTTGTATTTGAAAGAGGAGTTGTGAACTCCAAGTATTTAGTTGCAAATTCCTGGTCGAGGTTCCCTATGTGGGAGGTCCTGTGTGGACATATAGTAAAAATATTTTTGTGTGAAGGCGGGGGTGTAGAGTAGTGGCTCAAACCTCGAAACATATCTCGGTGTTTGCGTTTGATCCACTATCTCTAAACTCTATCTCTCTTATATCTTGCATTGCTTCATATTGTTCATATCACTTATATGCTTGATATTGTCTGTGTGCCCATACTTGTGTTGAACCAAGAGAGCTTCATATAGCACCTCAACTCTTATTTAAAGGAATCAAGAGGAGTTAGTCTAGAGCCCTTCACCGGGAATTCGGCTACACTCTTTGGTTACATAGTGTGCTGTAATTAGTTTTAATTCCGCATCATTTGCATTAGATTAGCTAATGCACCTATTCACCCCCGTCTAGGTGTATTTTCAATTAGTATCAAAGCCTACGCTCCTGATATTAGGTTTAACTACCTAGGAGTGAGATCTTGATTAGCTAATCTATTATTGTATTTGCACACATATAGCTTATACACTCATGGATTACCTTGCCCCTCCCATGTTTGATGTTTCTAACATCGATATATGGAAGATTAGGATGAGTGCTTATTTAAAAGCCTTAACTTTGCATGTCTATCTTGCTACTGCTAAGAAAACCTATTTTGATGATGACAAGTACATTGAAGCTAATGCACAAGCCCTAGATGTACTAAAGCATGCATTGAGTAAAGAATATTTATGTATGATTTCTCATTGTGATTCCGCTTTTGCAGTATGGAAGACATTGACCTCTCCCAAGCTACAAAAGACGAAATATGTGGAGAAGGAATCTAGTGAAGATGAGTCCAAACAAGCTTGCTACATGGTCCAAGGGAATGACGCCCTTGAGGTACATTCAGATACTCAACTAGATGAACGTGCTAGTTCTTCAGGTGATGATAATATGGATGCCGATGAATGAAGAACTCTTATTATTTTGTGAAAACTTGCTTGAAAAATACAAACTTAAAAAGAAAGGTAAAAATTTGTCTTCTAAACTTGACATGGCTTTGCAAGAGAAGGTTGAGGTTTCAAATGAAAAAGATTCCTTGAAAACCCAACTTGACCTTGTTTTAAAGAAAAATGAAATTTTGAAAAATAAAAGTGATTGTGATGATGTTTTGAAAAAAAAATTAGTTTTATCTTCAAAACTTGAAATTGTTTTAAAAGAGAACAATTCTTTGAAAAATAAATTGCTTTAATTTCTAGAGAATTGGATTTGGTTTCAAAAGAAAATATTTCTTTGAAAAATGATTTCTCTTCTCATGTTTCTCATGCTACTATAGCTTCATCATCTAGTGTTTCTATTGCATGCTCTACTTCTTCTTCTAATGTTGAAAATGATATAATTATGTTAAAGAAGAATGTTGATTGTTTGGTCTCAACTATGAGCCAATATGATATGGATCACAAGAAATTGGAATCCATGTTTCGCAAGAAACATGCACCACATATACATGCACACCATTCACAGCATACACATGCTTCTCATGTTTATGCACATGGCACTATGTATCTCATATGTATACTTGTGCACATTGTGGACGTAAGGGCCACCTTACAAAGTTTTGTTATGAAAGAATACATAATTCAAATTTTGTAAATAAATTTATTTGGGTTAGGAAAGGTGCTAACCCCCATGAACCCAATAAGATATGGGTACCAAAAGCCACTCCTATTTTATTTGATATAGGTGTGGGCTCTCACTTTACGTGAGGGTATCAGTGCCTTGATGGGATGCGTTTGAGCTTGATGGACACTACATTGGATGCATCACCTTCAAGGATGTTTGGTGGGAGGACCACCATGGTTTGGAGATCTAGAGATTTGCCCTACTAGTTTTGATAACTTTCTCTAACTCCTTGTTTTAGTTTTCATGCCTTCATTGATTGATTTTTAAAATGTCTTGATTTTACATGTTCATTATATTAAATACAATATCAATTAGACTTGAGATATACATAAATAGTCCTTTGAGATACACCCATGTTCATATGGATTTACATCTTTGGTGTTCTCACTATAATTTAACTATTATGGATATCCTAGTTCTAAAACATGTGCATTTACCCTAATGATCATGTTTGTTTATGTTTTTATGTGTCATGCTTTGATTACTTGTTTAGATGTAGTTTTTATTAAAACTTGTGTATACACCTGTACAACTAGTGAGCCACATTTGATTATTGTATATTTGTGCTTTATTACTCAATTGTACCTATTAGATGTACTTGTATAGCCTAGTTTTGATGATTCTTACATTTTAACTTGTATTCTCTATTTTTGTACGTATTTTCATAAAAATATGTTTAGCTTCATGTATATGTTAATTTTGTCTAAAATTATTAGATATACATGTCTATCTCAGAGTCACTTGCTTTCATGCAATATTTTATTACAGACTCGTTTATATTTGGGATATGTATGTATACTTTTAGTTTCAATAAATCATATATATACCTTGATGCTTGTGTAGTTTTGATGATCTTTATGATTTTGATAAAAGATTTTCATGATTGGTCTTGAACCTTACTGATAATTTTCATGAATATGCTATTCACATGATTCTTGTACACTCACATTATTTGTGTTTACTCATTTTCATGAGTTTTATATGAGCTTTATAAATCTTGAGTGTCAATTTTGTGTAAAACGCATGCTTCATGAAATATATGATTTAGTTTCATATTTTCATAGATATATTCATGTTTTATTCCCTACTTGAAGGATTTCGTACTAGTTTTCAAAATTATCTTTAAAACTAGTCTTTATTCTTCAATTGGTAGAGTTTTCAAACATGCTAAAATATTTTTAAATCATGATTTTTAAAAATCCCTACCTTTAATGGAGGTTGGTTGGGCGACCATGCCTCGTATGCTCAAAATTGAAAATCAATTTAAACATGTGCATGAAAGGGAGGTAGCTATGTGATATACATGATTTTAATGAACACTTTATTTTTTTGCATAACTCATATGTATTTCTTATATATATCTATGCTTCAAATTTCAAATAGTATCAATTTCAATTGGTATATTCATTTTCATACATATATATGATTTGATTGTGCTTACAATACCTTTACATCTTAAAGCACAAATTATGTTTATGCTAAATTGACTTAATTTTAAATGTTAATTGGTTTCATAATAAGCTTATACATTATTTTCAATTGATCCTTCAATTGTTAATTTTTTTGGTATCAAAGTGTACTTCATATTTTACCTTTCAATTGGTATCAAAAATTTCTTAAGTATGAGATATACATGATTTTTAAAATGAAAAATTCATTTTGTATACTCATGATTTTTCTTGCTAAGCTTTATTTAGTCCTTAATGTCAATTATTTTTTAATTGGTGTCTTATACAAGCTTATGCATTGTTTTTATTAGTATTTCATAAAGGGGAGAAAAATTCTTGTTTTATCATTCAATCGGTTTTATTTTCAATTGGTATCTTACTCCCACTCTTTATGATGAAAAATACTTTATTTTGATATATGCTAACATTTTCAATATTGGTATCAGTAATCTTCAATTGGTATTATTCTCTATTTGGTATCCTTATTGCAAAATGAGTTGTTTTTTACCCAAAATTTAGTTTTTACTTTCAATTAGTTCAAAAACTTACAATGTTTCATTTTCAATTGGTATCAAAAATGTTCTATTGGTATCTCAAAATTTTGTTTATCTATAAGTGGTACCAACTTTTGTTTTGTCAACTACAATTTGATTTCATTGAAATCAAAATTTATTTTGTTGACTTCAAGAAATTTCAAATTTTGTTTTAAAAGTGGTTTCAAAATTTTTTGATATACATTGCTTATATGTAAGGAGAGCTTAACATCTCTTCTATATATAGATTCATGTTGAGTGTATCTCACATTGAGGAGCTTGATCTCTCTTCTTTATGTGATACACGTGTGTAGGGTGGCTTTACATCTCTGCTTATATATTATATATTATGTTTTATGTGGTTGGGGTCTAATCATCTCTTTTCATGTAATGCATGTATGCAGGGGGAATTAACTTTACGTCTCTCCTCTTCATGAATGTATATCGCATGTTTATCTTTATTGCTTGTTTTTCTTTTGCCTCTTTGTTGATGAATTGACAGAAAAGGTGAGAAGAATTTGGAGGGTTTATATATGCACGTATAATATTAGTATTTATGCATATATATGTGTTGTTTAGCTTATGCACTTCATTGAATATCTATTTGTTTATTGCTATGCATGAGTTAAGGGGGAGCTTCTATGAAGCTTAACTTTAATCCATGCATATATAACTCCATTAGCTTATGTACTTCATTGAACATCTTTTGTTTATTGTTATATATGAGTTAAGGGGGAGCTTCTATAAAGTATAACTTTAATCCATGCATATATAACTCCGTGTGTTTTGTCATCATCAAAAGGGGGGAGATTGTTGGCCCAAAAGCCCATCACTCTAGTTTTGATGATAATTAACTCATGTAGTTATAATACTAATGATCTTGTGTTTATTTAGTTCAGATTGTCTATAAATATCTTAGTAGGTGTTTAGCTTCAACAAAGAAGTTTTGGGAGCTAACACATGCAGATTCAAGAGCTCGCGCGTCAAAATCACATCTAGCACTCGGTTGGAGCCAAACTCTTTGGATCGTGTTTGGGTCGAGTCGACTTGGAGAAGAAGTTCTAAAAGAAGACTTCAGTTTGTCTAGTTTAAAATTGTGTTTAGATCTTGTGTAAAGATAGATAGTGTTGATATGCTCAAGTTCACACACACACAAACTCAATATATTTGGTTTTCGATTTAACCGGGTTTTGAATTTCAAGTTCACATATATATGCTTTTTCATGAATAGATAGAATCAAAACAAGTTTACATGGTTTAATGTATATTAGATTTCATCTATATACATATATGCTTCATATATTTAGAAAAACTTATTTTTATGATCCTATTCATGTGTTTGGAGTTTTGTAATTAACAAAACTTATTTTTGGATTTCATGTCAAAAACATAGATATATTCTATACATATGTATTGGATTCTATTCGTACACAATATGTTTTAAATGTGTTTCAATATCATGTTTTTGTATTTATACAAGTTTTAGAGAACGATTTTTCATTTCAAAATTCAAGTTTTAGAAAATACTGTTTTTGTGTTTAAGCTTAATTTCTATATCACCAAAATAGTTCAAACAATTTGTAATATGTGATGAATTTTAGTCACACATATTTGTTCTTCAAATATTTACAAGAACTTATTTTTGTGGAATTTATAGGATTTTATGGGATTTTATTGAAGTTAAAAAGACAAGTTTTCAAGCCCTATAATCCTAGCCAGACTCAGTTGGCGGTCAACCAGACGGTCAACCGGACCAGTAGTCGGTCGATCGGATCGATCGACCGATGTGCACGAGATGTGCACAAAGGCCAACCTTGAAGGTCGGTCGACCGGGTGGTCGACCGATAGAAAGTACCCAACTCTCGGATACTGGCGGTCGACCGGGTGGTCGATCAGAGGCACAACGGTCAGAAATAAAACCGTTGGCCGATCGACCGGCTGGTCGACTGGAAGGGCATTTCTGCCTTTTTCTGGCTGCCAACGGCTCTTTTATTTGGGGGCTATATAAGGGGTTCTCTTGGACTGTTTTAGGTAAGAATTTGAAGAGCCTTTATTATCATCTTTTCAAGTATTTAGCAGCAAGTTTCTTAAAAGAGTTTTTGTATCAAAAAGATTTATCTTTATTTGTTTTAAAATATTGAAAAAATCAAAGAAAAGAGACTATTTGCGGAATTGGTTTTTGATCTTATTTTAATATCTATCTTGTGATTTTTTCAAGTGTTTTTCTTTGTTATTTCATTCTAAACGTTTTATTTTCTCACACTTGAGCTATCCCATCTATCCTACCTATAGGATCTTGTTTTTAGTGAGAAAATTGGTTTGTGGTCTATTGTGATCACCAAGCTGTAAAACTTTCCTTTATTTTAGGTTTGTGTTCATCCCTCTTGTGTAGAGGTGATTGTGGAGGAGTTTGGGTTTATGCTTTATCCCTCTTGTGTAGAGGTGATTGTGGTGGAATATGGTTTTGTGCCTTTATCCTCTTTGTATAGAGGTGACTGAGTTTTGGCTTTGTGCCTTGCCTCTTGTGCAGAGGTGGTTGTATTTGAGAGAGGAGTTGTGAACTCCAAGTGTTGAGTTGTAAATTCCTCGGTGGAGGTTCCCTGTGTGGGAGGTCCTGTGTGGATATATAGTAGAAATCCTTCTGTGTGAAGGCAGGGACGTAGAGCAGTGGCTCGAACCTCGAAATATATCTCGGTGTTTTCATTTGATCCACTATCCCTAAACTCTATCTCTCTTATATCTTACATTGTTTCATATTATTCATATCACTTATATACTTGATAATGTTTGTGTGCCCATACTTGTGTTGAACTAAGAGAGCTTCATATAGCACCTCAACTCTTATTTAGAGGAATCAAGAGGAGTTAGTCTAGAGCCCTTCACCGAGAATTCAGTTACACTCTTTGATTACACATAGTGTGTTGTAATTAGTTTTAATTTCGCATCATTTGCATTAGATTAGCTAATACACCTATTCACCCCCTTTAGGTGTATTTTCAGAAACGTCAAGTAAACTCCATCTGCATACATGCATTACATGGAGAAAGAGATAAGCAAGCCCTAAATCATTTAAGCATAATATATAATGTACAGATGGAGATGTTAGCTCTCCATACACAAATGTACGATATAGAGAAGAGAAGTCAAGCTCTTCTTTATACAATACACTCATCATAAATCTATACATAGAAGAGACGTTAAGTCAACTCTCCTTGCATATTGGTTATATACATCAAAACAAAAGATACTGATTGAAAATTTTTGATAAAGCGATTGTAAATTTTAATTATCAATTGTAAATAAACACAAATATCAATTGAAATTTTTTTGAATACCAATTAAAATATTTTGGATAACAATTATAAACATTTAAGTATAGATAAATCAACACCAATTGAGAAATTTTAGATATCAAATATAGAATTTTAGATTGCATGATTCTTAATTGAAAAAATAGCATATACCATAAAAAATACCAATTGAAATCAATTGAATTCAAAATAAGCATAAATACCAATTAACAAAACAATTCAAAATGTAGATATCAATTTTTAAATTGATACTAATTGAAAATATGAACTATTTTTGTCAAAAATATTTTTCTCAAAAAGAATTCTCATCCTTTTTGAAACAACCACAAAATTATTGGATAAGCCATTAAAAAAATATACTAATATATTTGAAACAAAATCAGCTTAGCATGAAACCAATCGTGCTATAAAAACATGTGTGAACATTGAAAACATACACATTCAATCATATATATGTGTGTGTGTATATATGTGTGTATGTGTGTGTGTGTGTATGTATGTATGTATACCAATTGAAAAACCATTCACAATATAGACCATACATAAATAGATAAATAAGAATGAGTATACAAAATGTCAAATATCATGTGAATCAAGTGTATAACTCATTGAATCATCTACCTACATGCATATGTGAAAATAGTTAATTGAAATTATACAAGATATGATCATCCAATCATCCGCCCTCTAAGAGTGACCTTTTCAAAAATAATTATTGAAACTATTTGAGAATAGTTTGAAAATATTATCTTGTGAAGAATTAAAAGAACTAATTTAAAATTTTTCAAAAATTAGCTCAAAATTCTTCAAATATGAAAGAAATCATATATGAATATACTAATTATATAAGAATTCTCACTCAAAATCAATATAGCATATACATGCTCATGAATGAAAGAAAGAAACATTCATTCGCAATCACATGAGTTAACAAAATATAGAGTCTACAAGAATCATGTAAAAATCATATTCAAGACGATAAACCAATAAGTCACTAAAGAAATCATCAAAACTTATATGAAATTTGTTTTAAAACTTTTTCACTTTTCAAACTTGATCTGTAAAGTCATGAAAACACAAATCAAGAAATTCTTTTTCCTAAACATGATGCATCATATAACATGCAAGAATCATCAAAAATAGGACATATATGAAAAAAACACCTAGAGGGGGGTGAATAGGTGTATGGCTAACCTAATGACATATGATGTGAAATTAAAATTAAATTGCAACACACTAAGTGTAACCAAAGAGTGTAGTCGAATTTCTGGTGAAAGGCTCTGGACTATCTCCTCTAATTCCTCAAAATAAGAGTTGAGTGCTATACGAAGCTCTCTTGGTTCAACACTAGTGAGTCACACAAACAATACCAAGCATATATGATATGAACAATAAGATGCAATGCAAGATATGAGAGAGAGAGAGTTAGAGATAGTGGATCAACAACAAACACCAAGATGTTTCGAGGTTCGACCTACTGCTCTACGTCCTTGCCTTCACACAGAAGGATTTTCACTCATGCGTCCACACAGGACTTCCCACACAGGGAACCTCCATTGAGGATTTGGGTAATACAAACTTGAAGTACACAACTCCTCTCTCAAACAACAATAACCTCTACACAAGAAGCAAGGCTCTAAGCCACACAAGATCAACCTCTCAATAGAGGGATAGGCACAAAGCCAACACAATCACCTCTCACTAGAGGGATAAGGCACCAAGCCAAAAATAATCACCTCACGCTAGAGGGATAAGGCACTAAGCCAAAACTCCAACCTCAATTACCTCTACACTTATATGGATACCAACAAACACAATCATCTTTACACTTAGAAGGATACCCAAAGCAAAGAAAGGTTACAACTCTTGGTGATCTCAATAAACCACAAACTAATTTTCCCACAAAAACAAGATCCTATAGATAGGATAGATATGATAGCTCAAGTGTGAGAAAATAAAGTGTTCAAAAATGAAATCAACAACGAAAAACTCTTGGGAAAAATACTAGATTGATATTGAAATAAAGATCCAAAAACTAATCTCCTAAATACTCTCTTTTTCTTTGATTTTCTAACACTTTAAAAACAAATAAAGATAAAATCTTTTACGCACAAAAACTCTTTTAAAAACTTGTTGTTAAACACTTATAAATATGGGAAAATTGCTCTCTAAAACTTATTGAAAACAACTCAAGAGAAGGCATATATATAGCCTCTCAAAAATCTACCCATTGGCAGCCTGGAAAGGTCAGAAATGACTTTCGGTCGACTGCCCGGTCGACCGGCATAACGGTCATATTTATGACCGTTGTGCCTCCGGTCGACCGCCTGGTCGACCAGCCATAGCCATTGGTCGACCGCTCGGTCGACCAGCCAGCACCCGAGAGTAGGGTGCTCTCAGTCGGTTGACCGCCGCGGTCGACCGGCCTTCATGGCTGGCCATGTGCACGTCCCTTGTGCACATCAGTTGACCGTTCCGGTCCACCGACCACTGGTCCAGTCGACCGGCTCGGTCGACCGCCAGCTAATTTGGCTGGG
>JAVJIF010028029.1:0-59814 GCA_038442645.1 Agave tequilana | reverse complement strand
ATTTAAATGTTTGTTTAAAGAAAAATGTTTCTTTACAAAATAAGATTGATGCACATGTTTGCCATGCTAGGGTAGTATCACACACTTCACCTATTGCATGTTTCATTTCTTCTTTGATTGAAAATGATATAATTTAATTAAGAAGAAAATGGATTGTTTGGGCTCCACTATGAGTCAATGTGCCATGAACCATACACGCTTGGAATCCTTGTGTAACCCCTGCTCCTGATGTACGTATCAAAGTATCAGTACGCGATACGGCGTATATTGTTGATTTGACATCCGTGGTAGCGATTAAGCCGATTTCAGTTTCAAAAATAATTTCTAATATTTTAAATTTTTCAGGATTTTCTGAAATTTTTCTGGATTATTTTGGAAAATCTCTGTAGTCGGTGTCACCGATACCGATAATCGGCATTCTGATTTTTAATTCACAAACGGAGTAGAATTTTGAGAATCTGCTTTCACCTTGTGTCTTAAAATCGTAGTATCTTCGTTTGGGTATTTTTGGAGATTTTCTAAATTTATCGAAAATCCGGCCAAACCGGTGTTGCCCGGTACCGGCAACATCTTCCGAGATTTTTAATTTGCAAAGCGAATAGAATTTCTTCAAACCGTCTTCATATTACGTCTCAGCGTAATATTCTCTAATTTCTGTAAGTTTTGGGCACCGTTCGGAGCTAGTCGAATATTAGGCCAATATTATAATAATATAATTATATATTTTTTTAATCTTTCTTTTTCCTTTCTTTCTTCTCCCTTCTTCCCTTCTCTGGAAAGCTCCCACCGACTTACCCACCGCTCTTTCTCTCCCCTAAATACAAACTCCCCTCTCTCTCTAGGAGACTCTCTCTCTCTAACACACTCTCTCTCCTTCCCCCACACACTCCCCTCTCTCTCTGTGCTGCAGACACCCACAAAGGGGGGAGGGTGACCCACAACCAGGCCAGGTCGCCGGCCGCGACCAGGTCGCGCCCCAGCCGGTGGCCGGCTGCCACCGCGCCACCACCCTCCTCCACCTCCTACTCTTCCGCTTCTTCCTTTTTCTCTTCTTTTCTTTTCTTTTCTTTTCTTTCCTCTCTCCCTCTCTGTTTCTCTCTCCCTCACCCTCCCTATCTCACTCTTCCTCTCTGCCGAATTCTGACCCACCGCCGGCGGCCGGGACCGCCGCCGGCCAGCAGGGATTGCCGGCCGGCCTGCGCAGACGCACAACAGCAGCAGCAAACTGCTGCTGCTGTTGTTCATTATTCTTTGTTGGGTTTGGGTTTTTCCCAAACCTAATAACCCCTGTTGGGTTAAATTGAAACCCAATAACCCCAAACCCGTTAACCCTCTACCCATTAATTCAAGTTATGGTTCGGGTTATTGGATGCAGACCCGACCCGTTATCTCACCAAACCCGCTCCGAAACCTAATAAAGGTAAACGTGCAGAAAACCCCCTGTTACTTTTCAGTATTTGCGTTTGAAATATGTTTATTTACGTATTTAACCAATTCTGTTACTTTAGCGTTCGGGCAATAACGGGAGCATCCGGACTCCGATTTGGACGATTCTGGATCCGTTGCGATCGTGAGAAATGTTGGCCCAGAGGCCTTCCACTCTAGTTTTGATGATGATTAACTCATGTAGTTATGTTTACTAATTATCTTGTGTTGTTTAAGTTTCAGATCATTTACCAAGATATTAGTGGTGATTAGCTTCAACAAGGAGTTTAGAAGCTTTTCATGGTGATTCCAGTGCCCGAGCATCAAGATCATACCTTTGCACTCGGTGGATCACGGAGTTTGGATCGAGTCGACTTGAAGATGGAAGATCGTCAAGAAGACTTAGGTATCCATAGTTTAGTTTAGTGTGTTTAGATCCATTTGTAAAGATAAGAATAGTTGATATGCTCAAGTGCACAACACACACGATTTATGTTTGGATATTGGTTTTTCGGTTTTGGTTTAACCATTATTTGTTTTCATGAATAGTTGATCAAAACAAGTTTAAATGGTTTATATGTATAGTAGATGTATTCTTTCTATACATGCATGCTTAAACTTCCTATACAACTTATTTTGACTTTCCTATTCATGTATTGAAAAAAAATTCAAGTTTGATAAAATACAAGTTTTGGTTTTTAAAAAATGATTAGACACAAAATAGTTTCATATGCTTGATATTTGAGCTAAACTTTTTATCACATGTTTATATATCAATGCAAAATGTTAAAACTATTTTTGGGTATTTTTACAAGACTTAAAAGAATTTTTAGAAATATTCTTTACATGTGTTTCTGTCCAGAACAGTGGCTGACAGGCCAGGACGGCCGACCGCACGGGTCGACCGTACCAAGGGCCGGTCGACCCTTGCGGTGGACTGACGTGCACAAGCTTGTGCACGTTTGGCAGACACAGGGACGGTCGGCCGGGCGGTCGACCGAGATGGCCCAACGGTCATAATTATGACCGTTGGCAGTCGGCCGGCCGGCCGACGCTAGCCTGTCAGGCTGCCAGATCAGCCTAACGGCTAGTTTTCTATTGGGCTATAAATACCCTATCTCTTCATGGTTTTAAGAAAAGATTTTAAGAGCAAAATTTCTACTTTTCTGAAGTGTTTTTACAAGTTTTAAAAGTGTTTTAGAGCTAAAAGATTTCATCTTTATTGTTTTTCAAGGGTTTTGAAAAATCAAAGAAAACTAGGTTTTTGGGATATTGTTTTGGATTTTCAATTCTATCATCTACAAGAGATTTCTCAAGTAGTTTTTCTTTGTGATTTGCTTTCCAAAAACACCTTGATTCCACACTTGAGCTATATCTTCTATCCTAATCCTTTAGGATCTTGTTTTGTGGAAAAAGAAAAAGAGAGATTGTTTGAGGTTGTGGAAACCTCTAAGTTGTAAACCCTCCTTGCTTTGTGTATCCCTCTTTGGTAGAGGTTGATCGGAGTGGTATTAGTTTGCTCCCTCTTCGGTAGAGGTTGAGGATTGTGGTTTGCTCCCTATAGTGAGAGGTGGAGTTTGTTGTTGGCTACGGGCTTATCCCTCTTCGGTAGAGGTGGATTGTGGTTGTATTGCCTCGGTGGCATTGTAAGATTGAGGAGTTTGGTACTCCTATAGTGGATTGGAAATCCTTCACGGTGGTGAAGGCGGGGATGTAGAGCTAGGGGCTCGAACTCGAAACATATATTTGCCTTTGGGTTTGATCCATTGTCTCTCTAACTCTTTCTCTCTTTTATTTTAGCAAAGCATCTTCAATCAGTACATTCATTTTAATTGCTTGCATTTGTACCTTGCATATTTCATATTGCTATATCTCTTATATGCTTGGTTGTTTGTGTGTGCCTCACTTATACTTAACCACAAGAGCTTCACATAGCACCTCAACCCATATCTAGGGGAATCAAGAGGAGTTAGTCCAGAGCCCTTCACGGGGAATTCGGCTACACTTGTGTATTGTATTAAGTGTGTTGCAAAATTTGCATTAGCTTCCACATTTAGAGCATTTAGTTCCTAGATTAGCACTTACACCTATTCACCCCCCCTTTAGGTAGTTTTTCAATTGGTATCAGAGCCTACGCTCCTGATAGTTAGGCTTAACATCCTAGGAGTGAGATCCATTTGTTTGCTAATCTTCATTTGTATTTGCTTGTTTGCACACATATAGATTGGACCCATGGACTTCATGACCCCACCTATGTTTGACCCTTCCAACATCATTGTTTGGAAGATAAGGATGTCCTTTTATTTACAAACCCTAGGACATAAGGTTTACCTTGCCATTACCAAGGAATCCTACCTTAGTAATAGCAAGCATATAGGGACCAATGCACAAGCCCTTGAGGCATTAGAAGCACGCTTTCAAAAGAATTTCTTATGCATGTTTCTAATCTTGATTCTGCCTTTGCAGTGTGGAACAAGTTGTCAACCGCCACCACCTCCAAGCTTCAAATGCCAATCCAACAAGAAGAGGAATCTAGTGGAGAATCCGATTCTCAATGCTTAATGGTCCAAGGGAATGACTCCCTTGAGGTACATTCGGAATCTCAACTAGATAGTTTTGATGCTAGTTCTTCATGTGATGATTATGTTGATCCCCATGCTTTGAATGAAGAACTATCTATTGTTTGTGAAAAATTGATTGAAAAATATAATGTTTTGAAAAAGAAAAGTCTAAGCATTAACAATGATAATAAAAATTTGATTGCTAAACTTGATATTGTTTTGCAAGAAAAAGAGGAGATTGCTAATGAGAGGGATTCATTAAAATCTCAACTTGATCTTGCACTTAAATAAAATGAGTTTTTGAAAAACAATAATGATTGTGAAAATATTTTGAAGAAAAATGAAAACTTATCTTCAAAAATTGATTTTGTTTTAAAAGAGAATGTTGCTTTGAAAAATAAAATTATTTCTATTTCTAATGATTTAAATGTTTGTTTAAAGAATAATAAGAGTTTTACAAAATAAGATTAATGCTCATGTTTGCCATGCTAGTATAGCTTCTTCATCTAGTCTACCTATTGCATGTACCTCTTCTTCTAGGATTAATGATGATATATGTTTATTAAAGAAGAGAGTAGATTGTTTGGGCTCCACTTTGAGCCATTGTGCCAAGAGCCATACACATTTGGAATCCTTGTTTCGAAAGAAGCAAATTCTATCTTTTCATGCACACCCTCCACGGCATACACATGCTCCTCACAGACACACCCATCACATGTATGCTTATGTGTACACTTGTACACATTGTGGACGTATGGGCCACCTTGCTAAATTTTGTTATGATAGATTACATATTTCAAATTTAGCAAAGAAGTTTGTTTGGGTTAGAGAAGGTACTAACCCCATGGACCCAAGAAGATATGGGTACCAAAGACCACCCCTCTTATGTTTGATGTAGGGTGTGGGCTCTCACATGACGTGAGAGTTGCCTACCTTGGAGTGGATGCGTTCCGAACTTCATGGAAATCAATTGGATGCATCACTTTCAAGGGAAGTTTTGGTGGGAAGACCACCATGTTTTGGAGACAAGAGAAGTTGCCTTCTAGGTTTGGTAAAGATTCCTAACTCCTTATTATTGTTTACATGCTTTCCATGTTTATCATTCATAGCAGTTTGATGTTTATTGATTATTATGAAAATGCCATGATTATTAGACTCTTGACATACATGTATAGTATTTGAGACACCCATGTTTATATGGACTATTATTTTGTGTTCTCACCGTTTGTTTAGCTATCATGTTTATCATAGGTTTAATAACTTATGGATTTTCTTAATAATCATGTTTTTGTTTATCATGATGAATTTTGTCTTGTTTAATGCTTCATGCCTTGATTACTAGTTTAAATATTAGTTTTCATTAAGACTAGATATATATTTGTGCATATAGTGGGCCACAAATAAATCTATATATGTTTGTGCTTGAATGCTTATTTGAACCCATTAGATGTGCTAGTATAGTCTAGTTTTGATGATTCATACATTTTAAACTTGTATTCCTATTTTTGGATTTGTCTTATGCGTATGAGTTTTTCATTTCATGTATATGTCTATCTGTCTAAACTATTAGATATACATGTATACCCCTTGAGTCATTTGCTTTTCATGCAAATCTTTATTATGGACTCAAATTGTGTTTAGGGACATGTATGTATACTTCATGTTTGACAAAACATACATATGCCTTGATATGAAAATTTTATTTTAATAAAAATTTAGCTTTTCATATTTTTATATTTATGTTTAACTTCATGTATATGTCTATTTTATCCAAACTATTGTTATACATATACATCCTTTTGAGCCACGTGCCTTCATACATATATCTTTGTGGACTCGTTGTGTTTGGATATGTATGTACACTATAATTTGTGTAGGACATACATATACCTTGAAGATTAAATAAGTTTTGATGATTTTCATGTTTTCGTTTTTAAGGAATATTAAGCTTAATTGTCAATTTTCATGACTATATGTTTCACATAACACTTGCACACTCGCCTCTTTTATAATGTTTCTCATGATTGTGTTTTTCATGAGTATGTTTGAGCTTAATGGATTTTGAGTGTTTTAGTGCCATGTGGATTTTATGTTTCATGAAAAATATTTTTGTTTTATTCCTTACTTGAAGGATTTCGTACTACTTTACAAATTTTTCTTATAACTAGTTGCGATATTCTTCATTTGGTAGAATTTTTAAAAACAAAGCTTATTTTCAAATCTATTTTTGAAAACTCCTACCTTGATGGGCGGTTGGATGAGAGACCATGCCCATGTATGCTTTAAAATGAAAATCATTTAAACTTGAACCATGATTGGGTGGTAGATAATATGATGTATACACTTGATCATTATTGTTGTCTCAACTGGTATCATTGGACTCTTTCAATTGGTATCAATTTTGACCTTTTGTATACTCATATATGTTTGTATGTATGTATGCTTTCAATTCCAAGAATATCAATTTCAATTGTATCTTTTTTTCATACATATATATGTTTGTTTTATGCTAAGCTTGAGCTTCAATTTTGTTTCAATTGATTACTTTTAAATTGGTATCAAGCCTACGCATTGTTTTAGTTGGTATTTCATAAAGGGGGAGAAAATTCGTATTTCATCTTTCAATTGGTATTTGTTTTCCACCTATACTTTATGATTGAAAATTCAAATTTGGTATCATATGTTCAAAATGAAAAATATTTACAATTGATATCAAAATTTTTGTTTAGACATTCAAAATTTATTATGTTTAATTTCAATTGGTATCAAGATTTTCATGTGTTTTGCTTAAAATTGGTATCAATTTTTTTTGTTTGTTTCCTTTCAATTGGTATCAAGATGCTACTTGACATATTTCAATTGGTACCTTAATTGATTGTCACCCCTATTTGGTTTTTGTTTTTATTTTAGACAAAAAGGGGGAGAACATTATTTTTAAACCCTTTTGTTGATTCATTGTTTCGAATAAAAAGGGGAGAAAAATTTATTGATTTGGTTTTTCTTTTACCCTTTATTGATGATTGATTCGTTGTATAAAAAGGGAGAAGATTTCGTTTTGTTTTGATTTTTGCCCCTTTGTTAATGATTGACAAAAAGGGGGAGAATTATTTGAGAGTTTAACATGCATATAAAACTCAAAATCAATGCATGATTGGTACATGTTTTTTTATATATGCATATTTATGTTTTGCATATATTACGTTTAATTTAGTTTAATTTTAATTGGTATCTAGAGCATGTTTTGTTTTTGAACATTTTATTGGTATCTAGAGCCTCTTATTGTTTTTGCATTGTCATTCATTGCATATTTAGGTTTATTTGTTTTATGCATGAGTTAAGGGGGAGCTTCTTTGAAGCTTAACTTTAATCCATGCATATATAACTCCATGAGTTTTGTCATCATCAAAAAGGGGGAGATTGTTGGCCCAGAGGCCTTCCACTCTAGTTTTGATGATGATTAACTCATGTAGTTATGTTTACTAATTATCTTTGTTGTTTAAGTTTCAGATCATTTACCAAGATATTAGTTGGTGATTAGCTTTAACAAGGAGTTTAGAAGCTTTTCATGGCGAGTCCAGTGCCCGAGCATCAAGATCATACCTTTGCACTCGGTGGATCACGGAGTTTGGATCGAGTCAACTTGAAGATGGAAGATCGTCAAGAAGACTTAGGTATCCATAGTTTAGTTTAGTATGTTTAGATCCATTTGTAAAAATAAGAATAGTTGATATGCTCAAGTGCACAACACACACGTTTTATGTTTGGATATTGGTTTTTCGGTTTTGGTTTAACCATTATTTGTTTTCATGAATAGTTGATCAAAACAAGTTTAAATGGTTTATATGTATAGTAGATGTATTCTTTCTATACATACATGCTTAAACTTCCTATACAAACTTATTTTGACTTTCCTATTCATGTATTGAAAAAAAAAAATTCAAGTTTGATAAAATACAAGTTTTGGTTTTTGGTAAAAATGATTAGACACAAAAATAGTTTCATATGCTTGATATTTGAGCTAAACTTTTTATCACATGTTTATATATCAATGCAAAATGTTAAAACTATTTTGGGCATTTTTAGAAATATTCTTTACATGTGTTTCTGTCCCAGAACAGTGGCTGACAGGTCAGGACGGCCGACCGCACGGGTCGACCGTACCAAGGGCCGGTCGACCCTTGCGGTCGACCGACGTGCACAAGCTTGTGCACGTTTGGCAGACACAGGGACGGTCGGCTGGGTGGCCGACCGTACCAGAGAGCTCTGCTCTCTGTTTCTGGCAGTCGGCTGGGCGGTCGACCGAGATGGCCCAACGGTCATAATTATGACCGTTGGCGGTCGGCCGACCGGCCGACCGCTAGCCTGTCAGGCTGCCAGATCAGCCTAACGGCTAGTTTTCTATTGGGGCTATAAATACCCCATCTCTCATGGTTTTAAGAAAAGATTTTAAGAGCAAAATTCCTACTTTTCTGAAGTGTTTTTACAAGTTTTAAAAAGTGTTTTAGAGCTAAAAGATTTCATCTTTATTGTTTTTCAAGGGTTTTGAAAATCAAAGAAAACTAAGTTTTTGGGATATTATTTTGGATTTTCAATTCTATCATCTACAAGAGATTTCCCAAGTAGTTTTTCTTTGTGATTTGCTTTCCAAAAACACCTTGATCCACACTTGAGCTATATCTTCTATCCTAATCCTTTAGGATCTTGTTTTGTGAAAAAAGAAAAAGAGAGATTGTTTGAGGTTGTGGAAACCTCTAAGTTGTAAACCCTCCTTGCTTTGTGTATCCCTCTCGGAGTGGTATTGGTTTGCTCCCTCTTCGGTAGAGGTTGAGGATTGTGGTTTGCTCCCTCTAGTGAGAGGTGGAATTTGTTGTTGGCTACGGCCTTATCCCTCTTCAGTAGAGGTGGATTGTGGTTGTATTGCCTCGGTGGCATTGTAAGATTGAGAGAGGAGTTTGGTACTCCTATAGTGGATTGGAAATCCTTCACGGTGGTGAAGGCGGGGATGTAGAGCTAGGGGCTCGAACCTCGAAACATATCTTTGCCTTTGGGTTTGATCCATTGTCTCTCTAACTCTTTCTCTCTTTTATTTTAGCAAAGCATCTTCAATCAGTACATTCATTTTAATTGCATGCATTTGTACCTTGCATATTTCATATTGCTATATCTCTTATATGCTTGGTTGTTTGTGTGTGCCTCACTTATACTTAACCACAAGAGCTTCACATAGCACCTCAACCCATATCTAGGGGAATCAAGAGGAGTTAGTACAGAGCCCTTCACGGGGAATTCGGCTACACTTGTGTGTTGTATAAGTGTGTTGCAAAATTTGCATTAGCTTCCGCATTTAGAGCATTTAGTTCCTAGATTAGCACTTACACCTATTCACCCCCCTCTAGGTGGTTTTTCAGGAAAGAGAGCTACCTTCCCATGGCCAGTTTGTGAGTGTTTTTCTTTTCTAAATTATATTTATTTATTTATTTATTCATGTTTAGCTTTCGTTATGAAACCGTAATTATGGGTTAAGCACTAGCACTGTTAAATTAATAACTTAACTCGAGAAACGTCATGTTTGTAATAAGAATCTGTATACAATGTGAGTAAAAATAGACACTAAGTTAGATGATCAATTAAAGAATCATTAGACATTATCACTGCATGGATAACTATTATAGTTACACACTACTGCTACTTGGACACCAAGACACGCGTACTTCATTATACGGGATCTTGTCACTATTCCACTGTCACCCTTACCGACCCGCTGATACACTAAGCACCGTAGTGCATATAGATATCGGTTACACTGGATATCGGTATTGCATGTAGATTTCATGTAGTTTCATGTACACATCTCACCATTACATATGTTTGTGACCTACTGATATACGAAGACACTAGTACACTGGATACCGTCATGTTAGATTGATATCCTTGTTACATGGATGCACTGATCACTGTTATTACATGCACTATCACAGAGATATTACACGGCTTATTGCTACACATATATGTTTCATTGGTACACAGATATACCACTGCACGAACTACTGTATGTCATATTAGTGATATCTTCGTTACATGGATTCTCAGCATATCACTGTTACAAATGCATGTATGGTTTCTCTATTCTTGTCATTGGATCCCCGTTCATATTACATGTATTAGTGTTCCATGTTACTGTATTCATGTTATATGATTGTTTCATGTTACTGATATGGATATTCCCGTTACTGGACATGAGAGCTGTTGATACGCGATATGTGGAATCCCAGATCTATTGTTCCCGTTTCCCGTTATATTGTTCCCGTTTTATTATTCCCGTTTCATTGTTCTATGCTATCAACAGAGCTTAGGTCCAGTTATCATGTTAATCGTATCATGTACTGTAGTTGTTCTTGTTACATTGTATACTTGACATATCAGATCATAATGATAACTTGGGTATGGGGAGACTTGACGGTTGTTTAGATCTTATCGGGTGATATACTGGATCCATATTGTTCTCCCACTGCAGGGGACGGTAGTGCTACCTACCAATTGCTCCATGAGCTCCCGTTACTTGATTATTGTTCCCCTCTTAGCGGAGGGCCCTGGTCTCAGCAGCTAGGGATTTGTTTAAGGCCGTGATCTCGGGTATGCACGGGATACATGTAACGCCCCGATCCCACGGATACGGGGCGTCACTGCGACGTATATACGTAGGTCAGAACTACCCTCCCGTATATACGCTAAGCATCAGTACAGACAAGAATCAGAGTACGGAAGCAAGTGGTGCATTATACATTCCAATACATGAGTACAATTACAAAGTTATCACCAGAAGTGATCCAATATTACATGAATATTACATCACTGATATGCGCAATTGCGGGAATACATGGAAATGTACATATATGAACAGTATAAAGGACTTGGAAATGTACAAGTATAAACAGAAAAGGGTACTCACGAGTTTATAAAGGAAAACTCGAGAGACTCACAAGGGGGCCTGGAAGGATGGAGCTCTGGATGATCGGCTGGGGATCCATGCTACCGCTGCGCTACTCTGATCCGCAAGGGGAGAATCTACACGCTCCAAGCTCCAAGACCTGGACATGAGGATCCAGGGGAGTCAAATGACACTCCCCAGGCGAGTGGTGAAGCAAAACCAAGTGGCGAGTAAGGGTGAGTACAAGTATGTACCAAGTACAGGAGACAGGAGGGTTAGAACACAAATATAGCAGGTAGGAGCAGGTGAAACATAATCATCATAAAACTTGGAAATCCGAGGTAAATCCAATCGTAAGCAAGACTGACTGTGTACGCTTAGGTCATGGTCCCATGAAACTAGTACATCGAAGGAATAATCCAAACAAGGAAACCCTCATCTATATACCTTTATCTCATACCACCGAAATCCAAGCGTATAGAATCAGAGTTGCAAGGTGGTCATAACATAATACTCATAAAACAGGAAATCCGATATAAAGTCCGGAACAAGTAATTATGGCAAGGCACATCACAGATTCATAGCCGTTTAAGTTGCAGGCTTTAGTATGCGTCCCATTCCACATACCTCTACTTACAACTTAAAGAGCCGGTTATTACGACACTTTATTATTACTCGTCTGACCCATATATCTAGGTATGTGTCCAGGTGTACACCCTAACACACATACATCCATATATAAGCAAGGCGAGGGTTGTTACCGGAAGTAGATGGAGAACTGATAGAGCTTCTTATAGTAGTTTCCATACACCTGGAACCAGTTTGGAGGCCCAAAGTCCCCCTAACACGCATCTCCTGTGGGCCCTGAGTCCCACTAACACTACCGCCAATATTTTATTCCATTACTATAAGCAAGGTATCATTCCGGCATCCATCACTTCCTCCCATTCCCCATACAAGTTGTCCTTTTTATGGTTTATTAACATAATTTCCAGATTTCGGGAATAAGCAGGATCATAACTGGAATACATAACAAGAATCATAACTGGAATCATAACAGGAGCTCAGATACTACATTCCCGTTATCGTGATAATTATATCAGAATCAGGTGCATCATGCTTGGTGTCAAGAGATAGCATGATAAGGTGATGATATTTAACAAGCAACCAAACATGGCAAGAGATTGATAATAGTCAGGGCAAGTCATAGCATAACTAAAGGGTCTTGCCAAATAGTAGCATGGCAGGTGGTCAGATGATAACACACTAGATGGTCAGGTGATATACATGTGTTAAATAAAAGCATGCAACTGACTAGTCTGAGGTAATGGTATGGCAAGGTAACATAAAAGTAATCCAAAGTACAACGACCACGAAGGGTCGGCCACGCATAGTATAAAACAGTAAAAGATATAGAACATGAAATAAAATACATGGAGACTAGAACGAGAATATTTGCATAATCAATGAAATAGGGAGCAAGAGGGTAGCGAGCGAGAACACTCGCCTGAAACACCAGAAACGCCGAAAGGTCCGAAATCCACGGAATTCGGGATGCGCCATAATATATGATATATAAATATGTAGAGTGAAGAGGAGAGAGAAAGAGAGAAGGGAAGATGATGTTTGTCAATAGACAAGTCAAGCAATACCAATATATGATATAAGACTCAAGGATATGGTTCATATTCAAGAAAGAAATCAACTATAACAGACAGCCAAAGTTAGTCGACTAGGTGGAAAGAGTAGTCGACTAATAAAGGGGTTAGTCGACTAACAGTCTGGTATAGTCGACTAAACTGGGTTCCAGAGAGTTGGGTTCTGGTTTCAGGAAAAGTTAGTCGACTAGGTGGAAAGGGTAGTCGACTAACAGACATCTCAAGTCGACTAACAGTCATGTCAAGTCGACTAATACTGAGTAACAGAGAGTTGGGTTTCTGATTCAGGAAAGGTTAGTCGACTAGGGTCAAGGGAGTAGTCGACTAATAGAGGTTTCTAGTCGACTAATAAATAACCTAAGTCGACTAAAACTGTGTTCTAGAAAAGGTTACGTTTCAACTAAGGGTTTCAAGTCGACTAGTCCTTAGGTCAAGTCGACTAATCGACTGGAAACAGCACACAGAACAGATTTGTGATGGTTTGTTTGATGATCAAATACATGATTTGAAGACACAAGTATACTAAGAATTATCCAAGGCTTGGTGAAGAAGAACACTTACCTAAAAGTACAAGGTGTTGGAGTGATGGTGGTAGTGATTGAAGTTGATGATGAAGAAGAAGATGGAGGTTTGGTGGAGGTTTTGTTGTTGGTGTTGGTGAGAAGAAGTGGTGGCCGGAGATCGGGGTCTCTCGCCGGAGTCGTGGTGGCGGAGGCGCCGGAGGAGGTGGTGGAGGTGAAGGAGGTGTTGGAGGTTAGGGTTTTGGTGAAGAGAAGAAAGAGAAAGATGAAGTGAAAATGATAAAGAAAGGGGAAGGAAGTATTTATAGGTTTTAGATTTTGTGAAGGAGGTGCAAATAATTAAAAGAGAGGGGGGTTTTTGTAAATAGGGGAGGTGAGGTGTCTCTCCTAGCCACACTTGGCTGGCCATGGAAGAGAGAGAAAAAGAGGGCATTCAATGAGGAAGTTGGTGGAAGTGAGTGGAGGAAAATGGATTTTGGAATTGTTGGAATTTTGGAAAATGGAATTCTTGTGGATTGTGGAGGAAGGAAGAGAAAGAAAATAGGAAAAGGAAAAGAAAATGGAAAAGGGAAATTATTCTCTTGGAAGAGAAAATGAAAAATAATGAAGTGGCGGATTCCGGGATTCGGTTGCGGATGCGGAAATCTTTCGGGAAAATACCGGAATCGTCTGAAATTCAAGTATCTCGGAACGACCCGAAATAATTATCAAAAATCAAGAATATTAATCTAAGAATTATAGTGAAATCCGTTTTAAGAAATACTTTACAGTTTTAAAACTAAAAATCCCGGAATCAGCTAGCTACCGACTCCGGTGGAATTTTCATAAAATCATAAAATTCTCAGAAAAAGTATGTAGATAGAAAATATGATTTTAAGAAATAATGTCTAAAGGTACTTGTAGAAATTCTAAACCGTTTGTAAACTAAAAATCCGGGAATCGGTCAGCGGCATTGGCCGACACCGGTTTTGAAGATATTTAATTAAATTCAGAAAAATTCCAGAAAATCATATAAAATCTAAAATATAGGAAAACAATATTTGAAACTGGAATCGGTCAAATCTAATTATCGAAAAGACCAAATCAAGTAATACATTAGGATCGGGTCTTCGGTTCAGACTAGGGCTGACTCCGAGTCCACGAATCCAATTTAAGACAAAACAATCATATAAACAATTCATAATACAAAATAAGTACAGAAGATAAATCAAAAAATACGATCAAAAATCTGAATACGCAACTAAGTACGTATTCTGGGAGCGGGGTGTTACATTCCATCCACCTTACAAAAAATTGCGTCCTCGCAATTTCGGTAAGGGGTAAAATGAACACAAAGAGGTCAAGGGTGGAATTTATACCAATTAAGATATGAAGCACTATAGGTAGGGCTCTCAAGTCGACTGAATAATAATCATCCTCCGCACTTCTGGCTGTATAAATCTGCATACTTGATAATCTTCCGAGAATAAGCCAGAATACTGAAGATAAAGGAAATCCTGATAGTCCTGAGCATAATAATAAAGAAGACCGATAATTAAGAATCCCGAATACCAGGCACCAATCACTCTGAACGATATAGTAGAGAATGTAGAATATCTGTAGAGAATGCCGACTACTGTCTTGTGAAAGATAGCCAGATCAAGATCGATCTGGAGAATACCAAGCTTCATAGAATTCACCGAAGAGATCACATAATAGCTTCATGCAGAACCAGCCACTACCTTCCTAGTCTATCATATCTTAATGTTGGTATAAGGGCTTCATAAAACCAAAACAGGAAAGGATAGGAAGGATTAGGAATCAAAGGAAGGATGGCCAAGAAATAGATAACTCTGCACTTGTAGTTGGAATGTATAACCAAGACTCAAGTATTCCAGTTGCAAATTTCTTTACCATTAATTTGCCCTCTGGACGTACTGAGGAAGTTAGAGCCTAGGCTCTGATACCATCCTGTAACGCCCCGATCCCACGGATACGGGGACGTCACTGCGACGTATATACGTAGGTCAGAACTACCCTCCCGTATATACGCTAAGCATCAGTACAGACAAGAATCAGAGTACGGAAGCAAGTGGTGCATTATACATTCCAATACATGAGTACAATTACAAAGTTATCACCAGAAGTGATCCAATATTACATGAATATTACATCACTGATATGCGCAATTGCGGGAATATATGGAAATGTACATATATGAACAGTATAAAGGACTTGGAAATGTACAAGTATAAACAGAAAAGGGTACTCACGAGTTTATAAAGGAAAACTCGAGAGACTCACAAGGGGGCCTGGAAGGATGGAGCTCTGGATGATCGGCTGGAGATCCATGCTACCGCTGCGCTACTCTGATCCGCAAGGGGAGAATCTACACGCTCCAAGCTCCAAGACCTGGACATGAGGATCCAGGGGAGTCAAATGACACTCCCCAGGCGAGTGGTGAAGCAAAACCAAGTGGCGAGCAAGGGTGAGTACAAGTATGTACCAAGTACAGGAGACAGGAGGGTTAGAACACAAATATAGCAGGTAGGAGCAGGTGAAACATAATCATCATAAAACTTGAAAATCCGAGGTAAATCCAATCGTAAGCAAGACTGACTGTGTACGCTTAGGTCACGGTCCCATGAGACTAGTACATCGAAGGAATAATCCAAACAAGGAAACCCTCATCTATATACCTTTATCTCATACCACCGAAATCCAAGCGTATAGAATCAGAGTTGCAAGGTGGTCATAACATAATACTCATAAAACAGGAAATCCGATATAAAGTCCGGAACAAGTAATTATGGCAAGGCACATCACAGATTCATAGCCGTTTAAGTTGCAGGCTTTAGTATGCGTCCCATTCCACATACCTCTACTTACAACTTAAAGAGCGGTTATTACGACACTTTATTATTACTCGTCTGACCCATATATCTAGGTATGTGTCCAGGTGTACACCCTAACACACATACATCCATATATAAGCAAGGCGAGGGTGTTACCGGAAGTAGATGGAGAACTGATAGAGCTTCTTATAGTAGTTTCCATACACCTGGAACCAGTTTGGAGGCCCAAAGTCCCCCTAACACGCATCTCCTGTGGGCCCTGAGTCCCACTAACACTACCGCCAATATTTTATTCCATTACTATAAGTAAGGTATCATTCCGGCATCCATCACTTCCTCCCATTCCCCATACAAGTTGTCCTTTTTATGGTTTATTAACATATTTTCAGATTTCGGGAATGAGCAGGATCATAACTGGAATACATAACAAGAATCATAACTGGAATCATAACAGGAGCTCAGATACTACATTCCCGTTATCGTGATAATTATATCAGAATCAGGTGCACCATGCTTGGTGTCAAGAGATAGCATGATAAGGTGATGATATTTAACAAGCAACCAAACATGGCAAGAGATTGATAATAGTCAGGGCAAGTCATAGCATAACTAAAGGGTCTTGCCAAATAGTAGCATGGCAGGTGGTCAGGTGATAACACACTAGATGGTCAGGTGATATACATGTGTTAAATAAAAGCATGCAACTGACTAGTCTGAGGTAATGGTATGGCAAGGTAACATAAAAGTAATCCAAAGTACAACGACCACGAAGGGTCGGCCATGCATAGTATAAAACAGTAAAAGATATAGAACATGAAATAAAATACATGGAGACTAGAACGAGAATATTTGCATAATCAATGAAATAGGGAGCAAGAGGGTAGCGAGCGAGAACACTCGCCTGAAACACCAGAAACGCCGAAAGGTCCGAAATCCACGGAATTCGGGATGCGCCATAATATATGATATATAAATATGTAGAGTGAAGAGGAGAGAGAAAGAGAGAAGGGAAGATGATGTTTGTCAATAGACAAGTCAAGCAATACCAATATATGATATAAGACTCAAGGATATGGTTCATATTCAAGAAAGAAATCAACTATAACAGACAGCCAAAGTTAGTCGACTAGGTGGAAAGAGTAGTCGACTAATAAAGGGGTTAGTCGACTAACAGTCTGGTATAGTCGACTAAAACTGGGTTCCAGAGAGTTGGGTTCTGGTTTCAGGAAAAGTTAGTCGACTAGGTGGAAAGGGTAGTCGACTAACAGACATCTCAAGTCGACTAACAGTCATGTCAAGTCGACTAATACTGAGTAACAGAGAGTTGGGTTTCTGATTCAGGAAAGGTTAGTCGACTAGGGTCAAGGGAGTAGTCGACTAATAGAGGTTTCTAGTCGACTAATAAATAACCTAAGTCGACTAAAACTGTGTTCTAGAAAAGGTTACGTTTCAACTAAGGGTTTCAAGTCGACTAGTCCTTAGGTCAAGTCGACTAATCGACTGGAAACAGCACACAGAACAGATTTGTGATGGTTTTGTTTGATGATCAAATTACATGATTTGAAGACACAAGTATACTAAGAATTATCCAAGGCTTGGTGAAGAAGAACACTTACCTAAAAGTACAAGGTGTTGGAGTGATGGTGGTAATGATTGAAGTTGATGATGAAGAAGAAGATGGAGGTTTGGTGGAGGTTTTGTTGTTGGTGTTGGTGAGAAGAAGTGGTGGCCGGAGATCGGGGTCTCTCGCCGGAGTCGTGGTGGCCGGAGGCGCCGGAGGAGGTGGTGGAGGTGAAGGAGGTGTTGGAGGTTAGGGTTTTGGTGAAGAGAAGAAAGAGAAAGATGAAGTGAAAATGAATAAAGAAAGGGGAAGGAAAGTATTTATAGGTTTTAGATTTTGTGAAGGAGGTGCAAATAATTAAAAGAGAGGGGGGTTTTTGTAAATAGGGGAGGTGAGGTGTCTCTCCTAGCCACACTTGGCTGGCCATGGAAGAGAGAGAAAAAGAGGGCATTCAATGAGGAAGTTGGTGGAAGTGAGTGGAGGAAAATGGAATTTTGGAATTGTTGGAATTTTGGAAAATGGAATTCTTGTGGATTGTGGAGGAAGGAAGAGAAAGAAAATAGGAAAAGGAAAAGAAAATGGAAAAGGGAAATTATTCTCTTGGAAGAGAAAATGAAAAATAATGAAAGTGGCGGATTCCCGGGATTCGGTTGCGGATGCGGAAATCTTTCGGGAAAATACCGGAATCGTCCGAAATTCAAGTATCTCGGAACGACCCGAAATAATTATCAAAAATCAAGAATATTAATCTAAGAACTATAGTGAAATCCGTTTTAAGAAATACTTTACAATTTTAAAACTAAAAATCCCGGAATCAGCTAGCTACCGACTCCGGTGGAATTTTCATAAAATCATAAAATTCTCAGAAAAAGTATGTAGATAGAAAATATGATTTTAAAAAATAATGTCTAAAGGTACTTGTAGAAATTCTAAACCGTTTGTAAACTAAAAATCTGGGAATCGGTCAGCGGCACTGGCCGACACCGGTTTTGAAGATATTTAATTAAATTCAGGAAAATTCCAGAAAATCATATAAAATCTAAAATATAGGAAAACAATATTTGAAACTGGAATCGGTCAAATCTAATTACCGGAAAGACCAAATCAAGTAATACATTAGGATCGGGTCTTCGGTTCAGACTAGGGCTGACTCCGAGTCCACGAATCCAAATTTAAGACAAAACAATCATATAAACAATTCATAATACAAAATAAGTACAGAAGATAAATTGAAAAATACGATCAAAAATCTGAATACGCAACTAAGTACGTATTCCGGGAGCGGGGTGTTACAATACACCTACCCAATAAGAACTCCTCGACCATGAGTTTCCAAGTAACATAATAAAACAGTATACACAATAGTGACGTCGGGAACACTTGTTATTTGGTTACTCTCTCGTTTGGATAATGGTACCAGTAGGCCATGTCCGGATGGGTTCGACTGGAGTGCGGGCTCCAGTATGAACTGCCAGTGGTATGGGACACTGGAAGAGATTGACTAAAATACCAGGTGGTACTGATTGTTATTATTGTATAAATCACATGACATGCTCTACTCATGTATATTATTTTCCCTTCGTAATTGTTACTATTGTTGCTATATTATTCACTATCATGTCACCTGTATATCATGTTACATTTTCTGATATTCGTTACATTCCATGTGGTACCATGCGATTCATGTACATGTATAATATGCATTACATATGGTCTGTTTCCTGTATTCCTTGTAGATATTATGACTGTATATGCACGACACCGTATGATGGTTATATTGCATATGCTCACCTGCATGTTCATATTGCATATGCCCACCTGCCTGTTCATATTGCATATGCCCACCTGCATTTTCACTTAGATCACGTCACCACTAGACAACATCATTTTTTAAACTGGATACAACTATAGACATGACCTGATGATAACCGGCAAGGTAGTGATGATAATAAAAGATGACATATTTATCTATTTCTACTGCTTATTATATCCTTATCATATGGTTTCACTAGTCCCACATCATGTATTATATATATGTATCGTGCTTGTATTACTATTGTATATATTACTACCTCCTCCTTCATTTTACCACTCACTAGGTCGCTTTCTGACGACCCTGGGTTTGCGTGCCCAGGTTGGAGATCCGAGTTATCGTTCGGGCAGCTAGTTCATTGGATTCTCATAGTAGACTTTACCATCGAGATTTCTTTTTAGGTATCTTTGTGCTTTGTTCCTGTTATCTTATTTATCCCTATTTATATATCTGTTATGATCGCTCACCCTTTCTGCGGGTATTCTTGTACTTATGTCCTGCTGGAACTCCTGTGTATATTGAGGTTATGTCCTGTACTGAGGCTTAACGTACGCGTGAGGTTGTTTTCACCTCGTGTATGTACGTCGCCATAACGTCCCCGTACCTGCGGGATCGGGGCGTTACAGAGTGGTATCAGAGCCTAGGTTCACACCTGGTGTGGGTAACCACCTAGGGCAATACTCGGGCTCTTACCAACAGTACAATCAGATTCAGATTCAAACTTATCTGTATCTGAATTGGGGATTCCAACGACGAGTACAAGGATACCATGTCATTGAAAATTCCTAACTCTTTTGTGTTCCTTCCTTACAGTTGTCCACCAGAGCATCCGATTTCCTTCTTGCTTTCTTTCCATCTTCTTGCTTCCAAGCCGTTAGTATTAGTTCACTACAATACTTCTCTATCCCGAGTTCCTTATAGATAGCAAAGTGCGCAGCGGAAGTGTTGTGGACCCGTAACATTTCGGCTTTGGGGTTGGAAATATTGTTCTCACCCCTGAATTGAAATTTCGAGGACGAAATTTTTTGTAAGGTGGGGAGAAATGTAACCCCCTGCTCCCTGATGTACGTATCACAGTATCAGTACGTGATACGGCGTATATTATTGATTTGACCTCCGTGGTAATCCGATTGAGCCGATTTCAGTTTCAAAAATCATTTTCTAATATTTTAAATTTTTCAGGATTTTCTGAAATTTTTCTGGATTATTTTGGAAAATCTCTGTAGTCGGTGTCGACCGATACCGATAATCGGCATTCTGATTTTTAATTCACAAATAGAGTAGAATTTTGAGAATCCGCTTTCACCTTGTGTCTTAGAATCGTAGTATCTTCGTTCAGGTATTTTTGGGGATTTTTCTGAATTTATCGAAAATCCGGCCAAACCGGTGTTGCCCGGTACTGGCGACATCTTCCGAGATTTTTAATTTGCAAACCGGATGGAATTTCTTCAAACCGTTTTCATATTACGTCTCAGCGTAATATTCTCTAATTTTTGTAAGTTTTGGGCATCGTTCGGAGCTGGTCGAATATTGGGCCAATATTATAATAATATAATATTATATATATTTTAATCTTTCTTTTTCCTTTCTTTTCTTCTCCCTTCTTCCCTTCTCTGGAAAGCTCCCACCGACTTACCCACCGCCTCTTTCTCTCCCCTAAATACAAACTCCCCTCTCTCTAGGAGACTCTCTCTCTCTCTCCAATCTCTCTCTCTCTAATACACTCTCTCTCCTTCCCCCACACACTCCTCTCTCTCTCTCTCTCTCTCTCTCTCTCTCTCTGTGTGTGCTGCAAACACCCACAAAGGGGGGAGGGCGACACGCAACCAGGCCGCAGGCCGCCGCCGACCGCTGCCGCCGCCGCCGGCGACCAGGTCGCGCCCCGGCCGGTGGCCGGCCGCCACCGCGCCACCACCCTCCTCCTCCTCCTACTCTTCCTCTTCTTCCTTTTTCTCTTCTTTTCTTTTCTTTTCTTTTCTTTCTTCTCTCCCTCTCTGTTTCTCTCTCCCTCACCCTCCCTATCTCACTCTTCCTCTCTGCCGAATTCTGACCCGCCGCCGGCGGCCGGGACCGCCTCCAGCAGGCGCCGCCGGCCAGCCGGGCTGGCCGGCCGGCTTGCGCAGACGCACAACAGCAGCAGCAAACTGCTGCTGCTGTTGTTCATTATTCTTTGTTGGGTTTGGGTTTTTCCTAAACCCAATAACCCCTATTGGATTAAATTGAAACCCAATAACCCCAAACCCGTTAACCCTCAACCCATTAATTCAAGTTATGGGTTCGGGTTATTGGATGCAGACCTGACCCGTTATCTCACCAACCCGCTCCGAAACCCAATAAAGGTAAACGTGCAGAAAACCCCCAGTTACTTTTCAGTATTTGCATTTGAAATATGTTTATTTACGTATTTAACCCATTTCCGTTACTTTTAGCGTTCGGGCGATAACGGGAGCATCTAGACTCCGATTTGGACGATTCTGGATCCGTTGCGATCGTGGAAAAGAGAGCTACCTTTCCATGGCCAGTTTGTGAGTGTTTTCTTTTTCTAAATTATATTTATTTATTTATTCATGTTTAGCTTTCGTTATGAAACCGTAATTATGGGTTAAGCACTAGCACTGTTAAATTAATAACTTAACTCGAGAAACGTCATGTTTGTAATAAGAATCTGTATAAAATGTGAGTAAACATAGACACTAAGCTAGATGATCAATTAAAGAATCATTAGACATTGTCACTGCATGGATAACTATTATAGTTACACACTACTGCTACTTGGACACCAAGACACGCGTACTTCATTATACGGGATCTTGTCACTATTCCACTGTCACCCTTACCGACCCGCTGGTACACTAAGCACCGTAGTGCATATAGATATCGGTTACACTAGATATCGGTATTGCATGTAGATTTCATGTAGTTTCATGTACACGTCTCACCATTACATATGTTTGTGACCTAGTGATATACGAAGACACTAGTACACTGGATACCGTCATATTAGATTGATATCCTTGTTACATGGATGCACTGATCACTGTTATTACATGCACTATCACAGAGATATTACACGGCTTATTGCTACACATATATGTTTCATTGGTACACAGATATACCACTGCACGAACTACTGTATGTCATATTAGTGATATCTTCGTTACATGGATTCTCGGCATATCACTGTTACAAATGCATGTATGGTTTCTCTATTCTTGTCATTGGATCCCTGTTCATATTACATGTGTTAGTGTTCCATGTTACCGTATTCATGTTATATGATTGTTTCATGTTACTGATATGGATATTCCCGTTACTGGACATGAGAGCTGTTGATACGCGATATGTGGAATCCCACATCTATTGTTCCCGTTTCCCGTTATATTGTTCCCGTTATATTGTTCCCGTTTCATTGTTCTATGCTATCAACAGAGCTTAGGTCCAATTATCATGTTAACCGTATCATGTACTGTAGTTGTTCTTGTTACATTGTATACTTGACATATCAGATCACAATGATAACTTGGGTATGGGGGAGACTTGACGGTTGTTTAGATCTTATCGGGTGATGTACTGGATCCATATTGTTCTTCCACTGCAGGGGACGGTAGTGCTACTTACCAATTGCTCCATGAGCTCCCGTTACTTGATTATTGTTCCCCTTTTAGCGGAGGGCCCTGGTCTCAGCAGCCAGGGGTTTGTTTAAGGCCGTGATCCCGGGTATGCACGGGATACACCTACCCGATAAGAACTCCTCGACCATGAGTTTCCAAGTAACATAATAAAACAGTATACACAATAGTGACGTCGGGAACACTTGTTATTTGATTACTCTCTCGTTTGGATAATGGTACCCATAGGCCATGTCCGGATGGGTTCGACTGGAGTGCGGGCTCCAGTATGAACTGCCAGTGGTATGGGACACTGGAAGAGATTGACTAAAATACCAGGTGGTACTGATTGTTATTATTGTATAAATCACATGACATGCTCTACTCATGTATATTATTGTCCCTTCATAATTGTTACTATTGCTGCTATGTTATTCACTATCATGTCACCTGTATATCATGTTACATTTTCTGATATTCGTTACATTCCATGTGGTACCATGCGATTCATGTACATGTATAATATGCATTACATATGGTCTGTTTCCTGTATTCCTTACAGACATCATGACTGTATATGCACGACACCGTATGATGGTTATATTGCATATGCTCACCTGCATGTTCATATTGCATATACCCACCTGCCTGTTCATATTGCATATGCCCACCTGCATTTTCACTTAGATCACGTCACCACTAGACAACAACATTTTATAAACTGGATACAACTATAGACATGACCCGATGATAACCGGCAAGGTAGTGATGATAATAAAAGATGACATGTTTATCTATTTCTACTGCTTATTATATCCTTATCATATGGTATCACTAGTCCCACATCATGTATTATATATATGTATCGTGCTTGTATTACTATTGTATATATTACTACCTCCTCCTTCATTTTACCACTCACTAGGTCGCTTTCTGACGACCTTGGGTTTGCGTGCCCAGGTTGGAGATCCGAGTTATCGTTCGGGCAGCTAGTTCATTGCATTCACATAGTAGACTTTACCATCGGGATTCCTTATAGGTATCTTTGTGCTTTGTTCCTGTTATCTTATTTATCCCTGTTTATATATCTGTTATTATCGCGCACCCCTTTCTGCAGGTATTCTTTTACTTATGTCCTGCTGGAACTCCTGTGTATATTGAGATTATGTCCTGTACTGAGGCTTAACGTACGCGTGAGGTTGTTTTCACCTCGTGTATGTACGTCGCCATAACGTCCCCGTACCTGCGGGATCGGAGCGTTACACCTTGGTTCGAAAGAAACAAGTTCCATCTTTGCATGCACACCATACACGGCATACACATGCTACTCACGATCACAAACATCACACTATGTATGCTCATGTGTACACTTGTACACATTGTGGACGTAAGGGCCACCTTACTAAATTTTGCTTCGATCGTATACATGATGTTAATTTAGAAAATAAATTTGTTTGGGTTAGAGAAGGGACTAACCTCCATGGACCCAAAAAGATATGGGTACAAAGACCACCCCTATTGTATTTGATGTAGGTGTGGGCTCTCGCATGACGTGAGAGTAATGATGCCTTGGAGTGGATGCGTTCCGAGCTACATGTTGACTATTTGGATGCATCACTTTCAAGGGATATTTGGTGGGAGGCCCACCTTGGTTTGGAGAACTAGAGAGATGCCTTCATCGGTTTTGGTATCAATCTCTAACTCCTTATTTATATTTATGCATGCTTTTCATGTTTATTATTTATAGCATGTTTTGATGTTTGTAGATTATTATATTAATGCCATGTTTATTAGACACTTGACATGCATGTATAGCATTTTGAGACACCCATGTTTAATATGGATCATTATTTTAGTGTTCTCACCTTTGTTTAGCTATCATGTTTATCTTAGCTCTAATAACATGTGGATTTACATAATAATCATGTTTATGTTATCATGTTGATTTACATCTTGTTTTATGCTTCATGATTTGAATATATGTTTAAATGTTAGTTTTCATTAAGACTAGGATTTATACTCATACATATAGTAGGCCACAAATAAATCATAATATGTTTGTACTTGAACGCTTATTTGTACCCATTAGATATGCTAGTATAGTCTAGTTTGATGATTCATGCATTTAACTTGTATTCCCATTTTATCCATGTTTTCATGTTCATGTTTAACTTCATGTATATGTCCATCTTGTCTAAACTATTGATTATTCATATACATCCTTTGAGCCACGTGCCTTCATGCATATACATTTGTGGACTCATTGTGTTTGGATATGTATGTATACTTTAGTTTGTTTAAGACATACATATGCCTTGAAAATTAAATAGTTTTGATGATTTTCATGTTTTCATGTTTTGAGGAATATTGAGCTTAATTGACTATTTTCATGATTATATGTTTCACATAACACTTGTGCACTCACTTCATTTAAATGTTTCTCATGATTGTGTTTTCATGAGTATAATATGAGTTTTATAGACTTTGAGTGTTTTGGTGATCATGTGATTTACATAGTTTCATGAAAAATATTTATGTTTTATTCCTTACTTGAAGGATTTCGTACTAGTTAACAAGTTTTTCCATTTAACTAGTTCGTATTCTTCATTATGGTAGAGTTTTTCAAACATACTTTAATTTTCAAACCTATTTTTGAAAACCCCTACCTTCTAAGGGTGGTTGGATGAGAGATCATGCTCATGTATGCTTTATAGTGAAAATCATTTTAAACTTGAACATGGTTGGGAGGATAGGAAATATGAGGTATACACTTGATATTATTGTTGTTTCAATTGGTATTATTGGATTCTTTCAATTGGTATCAATATTGACATTTTTGTATACTCATATATTTTTATGTATGTATGCTTTCACTTCAACTAGTATCAATTTCGATTGGTATCTAATTTTTCATACATATATATATATATTTCTGTTTATGCTAAGCTTGAGTTTTATTGACTATCTTGTTTCAATTGACTAGTTTTCAATTGGTATCCATATACAAGCTTATTCATTGTTTCATTTGGTATTTCATAAAGGGGGAGAAAACTTGTATTTCATCTTTCAATTGGTATTTGATTTTTACTCCCATACTTTATGATTGAAAATTTCAATTTGGTATCATATGTTCAAAATGAAAAATAATTACAATTGGTATTAAGATGTTTATTTGAATAATTTCAATTAGTATCAAGATTTTTATGTGTTTTTCTTAAAAAATTGGTATCAATGCCTTATTCATTTTTATTGGTTTATAAGTTCACTTTCAATTGGTATCAAGATGCACTACTTTAACATATTTCTAAATTGGTATCTTAATTGATTGTCACCCCTTATTTACATCATTTTGTTTTAGACAAACAGGGGAGAAAATTGTTTTATTGTTTTTAACTCTTTTGTTGATTCCTTGTCTCAAACAAAAAGGGGGAGAAAAATTTATTGATTTATTTTTACTTTAACCCCTTTATGATGATTGACAAAAAGGGGGAGAATTATTTGAGAGTTTAACATGCATATAAACTCAAATTCTTCTCTATGTATGCTTGTTTTGTTTATGCATGTTTTTGTTTTATTTATTAGTTTGTTGTTTAATTGGTATTAAGAGCATTATTTAAGAACATGTTTTTATTGATATCAAGAGCACGTTTTATGCATATCTATGCATTCATGTTTAAGATCTTACATTGCATATTTATTTGTTTATTACTATGCATGAGTTAAGGGGAGCTTCTTTGAAGCTTAACTTTAATCCATGCATATATAACTCCATGAGTTTTGTCATCATCAAAAAGGGGGACATTGTTGTGTAAATCACCTAGAGGGGGGGTGAATAGGTGATATGCTAATCTATAAACTAAATGCGCTAAATGCGGAAGCTTAAAAACTAATTTGCAACACATTTAGTACAACACACAAGTGTTGCCGAATTTCCCGTGAAGGGCTCTGGACTAACTCCTCTTAATTCCCCTAGATATGGGTTGAGGTGCTATATGAAGCTCTTGTGTTAAGTACAAGTGAGGCACACACAAACAACAAGCCAAGCATATAAGGATGATAAGCAATATGAAATATGCAAGGCACAAATGCAAGCAAGTATGAATGATATGGCAATATGAATAATGCTATGCACAACACAAATAAAGAGAGAGGGTTAAGAGATAATGGATCAAACGCAAACACAAGGATATGTTTCGAGGTTCGAGCCCCTAGCTCTACGTCCCCGCCTTCACCGAGAAGGATTTCCAATCCACTATCTCCCACCGAGGGAACCTCCACCGAGGAGGATTTGTTACAACAATAGGAGTACCGAGCTCATCTCTCAAACACCGCCTCACAACCGAGGGGTAGGCCCGTAGCTAAACAACAACCAACAAACACCTCTACCGAAGAGGGTTACAACCAAACTCCACCTCTCACTAGAGGGAGCAAATACAATCTCAACCTCTACCAAAGAAGGAGCAAACCAATCACCCGATCAACCTCCACCAAAGAGGGATACAACAAAAGTAAGGGTGTTTACAACAAGTGATTTCTTTCAACCACAAACAATCTCTCTTTTCCACTAAACAAAAGATCCTATAGAATAGGATAGAAGATAAGCTCAAGTGTGGAAAACAAAGTGTTTTGATCAAAGAAAATCTCTTGGGAAAATACCAAATTGATATGAAAATGAAGAACAAGAAACCAATTCCCAAAAACCTATTTTCTTTGAAAAATAACAAAACACTTAAAAATAAATAGATGAATCTTTTTGGCACAAAACTCTTTTGAAAACTTGTTTAAAATAGTAGAGAAAGTCTGAAAATTTTAGCTCTAAAAATCTTAGCCAAAACCTTAAAGAGATGGGGTATTTATAAGCCAAACAGAAAACTAGCTGTTTGGCTGATCTGGCAGCCTGACAGGCTTCCGGTCGACCGCCAACGGTCAGAAATATGACGTTGGGGCATCCGGTCGACCGTCCGGCCGACCGCCCAGATACAGAGAGCAGATTTTCTGCTCCGGTCGACCGCTCGGTCGACCGCCCAGATACAGAGAGCAAGGCTCTCTAATTCGGTCGGCCGACCGGCCCTGTGTCTGACAAACGTGCATAGGGCTGTGCACGTCAGTCGACCGCAACGGTCGACTGGCCCTTGGTTCGGTCGACCGTCCGGTCGGCCGACCTGGCCTGTCAGCCATAGTCTGGGTCAGAAACTGGGTCAGAAAAAACAGTTAAACATATTTCTAAAAATTCTTTTAAGTCTTGTAAAAATCTCCAAAAATAGTTTTATCATTTTGCATTGATATATAAACATATGATAAATATTTTAACTCAAATATCAAGCATATGAAACTATTTTTGTGTCTTATCATTTTACTAAAAACCAAAACTTGTATTTTATCAAACTTGGATTTTTCAATAGGAAATCTGATTTTTCCTAAAACTCATGAATAGACATATCAAAATAAGTTTGTTTAAGATATGAATCATGTATGTTATATTGAACACATCTAATATACATAAAAATAAAGTGAACTTGTTTTGATCAATCTATTCATGAAAACCAATTCCAAAACATAAAACTTGTGTGTTGTACACTTGAGCATATCAACTATTCTTATCTTTACACATGGATCTAAAACACACTAAACTAAACTAGGATACCTAAGTCTTCTTGACGATCTTCCATCTTCAAGTCGACTCGATCCCAAACGTGATCCACCGAGTGCAAAGGAGTGATCTTGATGCTCGGGCACTGGAATCACCATGTGAAAGCTTCCAAACTCCTCTTTTTGAAGCAATCACCAACTAATATCTTGATCAATGATCTGTAACTAAAATCACAAGATAATTAGTAAACATAACTACATGAGTTAATCATCATCAAAACTAGAGAGGAAGACCTCCGGGCCAACAATCTCCCCCTTTTTGATGATGACAAAACTCATGGAGTTATATATGCATGGATTAAAGTTAAGCTTTAAAGAAGCTCCCCCTTAACTCATGCATAAACAAATAAACATAAAGAATATGCAATGAAGGCTCTTAAACATGAATGCATAGAAATGCATAAATAATAAAAAGGCTCTAGATACACAATGAAATGTTCAAAATAAAACATGCTCTAGATATCAATTAAAATTAAACTAAATTAAACTTAATATATGCAAAACTTAAATATGCATATATAAAACACAATCAAACTCAAAATCTATCTCCCCCTTTTTGTCAATCATCAACAAAGGGGTAAAAACCAAAACAAAACAAAATCTTCTTCCCCCTTTTTTTAATACAAGGAAACAATCATCAATAAGGGGTAAAAGCAAAACTAAATTAATAAATTTTTCCCCCTTTTGTTCGAAACAAAGAATCAACAAAGGGTTAATAAAATAATGTTCTCCCCTTTTTGTCTAAAACAAAAACAAAACCAAATAGGGGTGACAATCAATTAAGATATCAATTGAAAATATGTCAAAGTAGCATTTTGATACCAATTGAAAGTAAACATAGATCAATAAATGGTATATGCTATATACATTCATGAAGAGGAAGATGTGAAGCTTCCCTACATAGATATATTACATGAAGGAGGGATGACAAGCCCTAATTCACATAACGTACACTATGCAATGCATAAGAGGAGATGTGAAGCTCCCCCTACACACGTGTACCACATAAAGAAGAGATTGTCAAGCTCTTCAATACAAGATACACTCATCATGAATCTATATGTAGAAGAGATGTTAAGCTCTCATTGCATATAGGCAATACAAATTAAAACGTTTGAATTTTTTTTTTAAACAAAATTTTGAGATACCAAATTTTAAAACATTCAAATAAACATCTTGATATCAAAGGAGAGTATTTTTTTAAGTATATGATATCAATTTAAAATTTTTATTTTCTATCATAAAGCAAGGGAGTGGAAATACAAATACCAATTGTAAATATGAAAATCGAATTTTCTCCCCCTTTATGAAATACCAACAAAAACAATGCATACTTTTATTTTAACAAGCCTACGCATTGTTTTAAAAAAAATCAATTTGATCAATTGAAACAAAGTTAAAGCTCAAGCACTAGTATAAACACAAACATATATATGTATAAAAAATAGATACCAATTGAAATTGATATTCTTTGAAAAGCAAACATACATATATGAAAATATATGAGTATACAATAAAGGTCAAAATTGATACCAATTGAAATAATTTCAATGATACCAATTGAAACAACAATAATGATCAAGTGTATACATCATATAACTACCACCCAATCATGTTCAAGTTTTAAATTGATTTTCACTATAAAGCATATATGAGCATGATCTCCCGTCCAACCACTCATTGGATGGTAGGGTTTTCAAAAAAAAATAGATTTGAAAAATAAGGTGTGTTTGAAAACTCTACCAAAAATGAAGAATATCCCAACTAGTTAAATGGAAAAACTTATAAACTAGTACGAAATCCTTCAAGTAAGGAATAAAACAAAATTATTTTTCATGAAACATGAAATCCGCATAATAGTCAACACTCATAATCAATTAAGCATAAATATGACTCATGAAAACAAACACATGAGTAAATAATAAATGTGAGTGTACAAATACAATGTGAAGATCATAATCATGAAAGATAGACAATAAGCTCAATATTCCTTGAAACATGAGAACATGAAAATCATCAAAACTATTTAATCTTCAAGGTATATGTATGTCCTATACAAACTAAAGTATACATACTTATCCAAAACACAACGAGTCCACAAAGATATATGCATGAAGGTACGTGGCTCAAAAGCATGTATATGTATAACAATAATTTGGATAAGATGGACATATACATGAAGTTAAACATAAACACTAAAACATGAAACAAATCCAAAAATGGGAATACAAGTTTAAAATGTATGGATCATCAAAACTAGACTATACTTAGCACATCTAATGGGTTCAAATAAGCATTCAAGCACTAACATATATAGATTTATTTGTGGTCCACTATATGCACAAGTATATATACTAGTTCTAATGAAAACTAACATCTAAACATGTAATCAAATCATGAAGCATAAAAACAAGATAAAAATCATCATGATAAACATAAACATGATTATTAAGAAAATCCATATGTTATTAAACCTATGATAAACATGATAGCTAAACAAAGGTGAGAACACTAAATATGGGTCCATATAAACATGGGTGTCTCAAATACTATACATGTATGTCAAGAGTCTAATAATCATGACATTTTCATAATAATCAATAAACAATGAAACATGCTAAACAATGAAATGGAAAGCATGTAAACAATAATAAGGAGTTAGGAATCGTTACCAAAACCTACAAGTCAACTTTCCTTATCTCCAAAACGTGGTGGTCATCTCCACCAAACTTCCCTTGAAAGTGATGCAACCAATTGATTTCCATGAAGCTCGAAACGCATCCACTCCAAGGTGCCTATACTCTCACGTCATGTGAGAGCCCACTCCTACATCAAATACAAGAGGGGTGGTTTTTGGTACCCACAACTTTTTGGGTCCATGGGGGTTAGTATCATTCCTAACCCAAACAAATTTATTTGCTAAATTACAATCATGTATACGATCAAAACAAAATTTAGCAAGGTGGCCCTTACGTCCACAATGTGTACAAGTGTACACATGAGCATACAAGTGATGATGGTATCCGTGAGGAGCATGTGTATGCCGTGGAGGGTGTACATGCATAATAGATGGAACTTGTTTCTTTCGAAACAAAGTTTCCAAACGTGTATGGCCCACAACACATTGGCTCAAAGTGGAGCCCAAACAATCAACACTCTTCTTAAGTATGGATATATCTTTTTCAATTAACGAAGAGGTGGCACATGCAATAGGTGAAGTGTGTGATACTACCCTAGCATGGCAAACATGTGAAGAAATATCATTTTTCAAAGATTTATTTTTATTTAAACAAATTTCTAATTCTTTTGAAATGAAGTCAATTTCTCTTTTCAAAGAATCATTTTCTCTTAAAACAAATTCAATCTTTGAAGACAAAACATCATTATTTTTCAAAACATTATCACAATCATTTCTATTTTTCAAAATCTTATTTTCTTTAAGTGCAAGTTCTAATTGAGATCTCAATGAATCCCTTTCATTATAGACCTCAACCTTCTCTTGCAAAACATTATTAAGTCTAGAATGTAAACTTTTATTTTCTTTTTCAATTCCTAGACTTTTCATTTTCAAAATTTTATATTTTTCTATTAATTTTTCACAAACAATGGATAGTTCTTCATTCAAAGCATGGGGATCAACAAAATCATTTGAAGAACTAGCATCATCATCATCATCTAAGTGGGTTTCCGAGTGTACCTCAAAGGAGTCATTCCCTTGGACCGTATAGCATTGTTGCGGCTCGGATTCATCTCCACTAGATTCCTCTTCTTATTGGATTGGCATTTGAAGCTCGGAGGTGGTGGTTGTTGTCAACTTGTTCCACACTACAAAGGCGGAATCAAGATTAGAAACATGCATAAGATAATCTTTAGGTAGCGTGTTTCTAATGGCCTCAAGGGCTTGTGCATTAGCCCCTATATGCTTGCTATCACTTAGGTAGGATTCCTTGGTAATGGCAAGGTGAATCTTATGTCCTAGGGCTTGTAAATAAACGGACATCCTAATCTTCCAAACAAGAATGTTGGAAGGGTCAAACATGGGTGGGGTCATGAAGTCTATGGATGTAAACTATATGTGTGCAAACAAGCAAATGCAAATGTAGATTAGCAAATAAGGATCTCACTCCTAGGATGTTAAGCCTAAGTATCAGGAGCGTAGGCTCTGATACCAATTGTAAATCACCTAGAGGGGGGTGAATAGGTGATATGCTAATCTATAAACTAAATGCGCTAAATGCGGAAGCTTAAAAATTAATTTGCAACACACTTAGTACAACACACAAGTGTAGCCGAATTCCCCGTGAAGGGCTCTGGACTAACTCCTCTTGATTCCTTTAGATATGGGTTGAGGTGCTATATGAAGCTCTTGTTGTTAAGTACAAGTGAGGCACACACAAACAACAAGCCAAGCATATAAGGATGATAAGCAATATGAAATATGCAAGGCACAAATGCAAGCAAGTATGAATGATATGACAATATGAATAATGCTATGCACAACACAAATAAAGAGAGAGGGTTAAGAGATAATGGATCAAACGCAAACACAAGGATATGTTTCGAGGTTCGAGCCCCTAGCTCTACGTCCCCGCCTTCACCGAGAAGGATTTCCAATCCACTATCTCCCACCGAGGGAACCTCCACCGAGGAGGATTTGTTACAATAATAGGAGTACCGAACTCTTCTCTCAAACACCGCCTCACAACCGAGGGGTAGGCCCGTAGCCAAACAACAACCAACAAACACCTCTACCGAAGAGGGTTACAACCAAACTCCACCTCTCACTAGAGGGAGCAAACACAATCTCAACCTCTACCAAAGAGGGAGCAAACCAATCACCCGATCAACCTCTACCAAAGAGGGATACAACAAAAGTAAGGGTGTTTACAACAAGTGGTTTCTTTCAACCACAAACAATCTCTCTTTTCCACTAAACAAAAGATCCTATAGAATAGGATAGAAGATAAGCTCAAGTGTGGAAAATAAAGTGTTTTGATCAAAGAAAATCTCTTGGGAAAATATCAAATGATATGGAAATGAAGAACAAGAAACCAATTCCAAAAAACTATTTTCTTTGAAAAATAACAAAACACTTAAAAACAAATAGATGAATCTTTTTGGCACAAAACTCTTTTGAAAACTTGTTTAAAACAGTAGAGAAAGTCTGGAAATTTTAGCACTAAAAATCTTAGCAAAACCTTAAAGAGATGGGGTATTTATAGGCCAAACAGAAAACTAGCTGTTGGGCTGATCTGGCAGCCTGACAGGCTTGCGGTCGACCGGCCCGGTCGACCGCCAACGATCAGAAATATGACCGTTGGGTCATCCGGTCGACCATCCGGCCGACCGCCCAGATACAGAGAGCTGATTTTCTGCTCCGGTCGACCGCTCGATCGACCGCCCAAATACAGAGAGCAAGGCTCTCTGATTCGGTCGGCCGACCGGCCGACCGGCCCTGTGTCTGACAAACGTGCACAGGGCTGTGCACGTCAGTCGACCGCAACGGTCAACTGGCCCTTGGTTCGGTCGACCGTCCGGTCGGCCGACCTGGCCTGTCAGCCATAGTCTGGGTCAGAAACTAGGTCGGAAAAACAGTTAAACATATTTCTAAAAATTCTTTTAAGTCTTGTAAAAATCTCCAAAAATAGTTTTATCATTTTGCATTGATATATAAACATATGAAAATATTTTAACTCAAATATCAAGCATATGAAACTATTTTTGTGTCTTATCATTTTTACCAAAAACTAAAAGTTGTATTTTATCAAACTTGGATTTTTCAATAGGAAATCTGATTTTTCCTAAAACTCATGAATAGACATATCAAAATAAGTTTGTTTAAGATATGAAGCATGTATGTATATTGAACACATCTAATATACATAAAACAAAGTGAACTTGTTTTGATCAATCTATTCATGAAAACCAATTCCAAAACATAAAACTTGTGTGTTGTGCACTTGAGCATATCAACTATTCTTATCTTTACACATGGATCTAAAACACACTAAACTAAACTAGGATACCTAAGTCTTCTTGACGATCTTCCATCTTCAAGTCGACTCGATCCCAAACGTGATCCACCGAGTGCAAAGGAGTGATCTTGATGCTCGGGCACTGGAATCACCATGTGAAAGCTTCCAAACTCCTCTTTTTGAAGCAATCACCAACTAATATCTTGATCAATGATCTGTAACTAAAATCACAAGATAATTAGTAAACATAACTACATGAGTTAATCATCATCAAAACTAGAGAGGAAGGCCTCCGGGCCAACATGTTTGCCCAGAGGCCTTCCACTCTAGTTTTGATGATGATTAACTCATGTAGTTATGTTTACTAATAATCTTGTGATTTTAGTTTCAGATCATGTAAGAAGATATTAGTTGGTGATTGCTTCAAAAAGAGGAGTTTGGAAGTCTTCACTTGGTGATTCCCGAGCCCGAGCGTCAAGATCATTCATAGCCATGCTCGTTGGATCACGGAGTTTGGACCGAGTCGACTTGAAGATGAAGATCGTCAAGAAGACTTAGTTGATCACTGAGTTTGAACCGAGTCGACTTGAAGATAAAGATCGTCAAGAAGACTTAGGTATCCATAGTTTAGTTTAGTGTGTTTAGATCCATGTGTAAAGATAAGAATAGTTGATATGCTCAAGTGCACAACACACACGTTTTATGGATATTGATTTTCATAAATAGATTAGATCAAAACAAGTTTAAATGGTTTTTATGTACATTAGATGTGTTCGATATACATACATGCTTCATGACTTATACAAACTTAGTTTGATATACCTATTCATGTGTTTTATGTTTTGGTATTTTTAACAAAACATTTTTTTAGAATTAAAGACAAAAACTATGATATGTATATGTTTCATGTATATTGGACTTATGTCCATATGCAACATGCTTCAATGTGTTTAAGTATCATGTTTTATATTTAAATGAGTTTTAGGAAAAATCAGATTTCCTATTGAAAAATCCAAGTTTGATAAAATACAGTTTTTGGTTTTTGGTTAAAATGATAAGACACAAAAATAGTTCAAATTGCTTGATATTTGAGTTGAAATTTTTATCACATGTTTATATATCAATGCAAAATGTTAAAATTATTTTTGGGGATTTTTAGAAGAGATAAAAGAATTTTTAAAATTATTTTTATCCAGTTTCTGACCCAAACTGTGGCTGACAGGCCAGGTCGATCGACCGGGCGGTCGACCAATGTGCACAGCCCTGTGCACGTCTGCTGGCACAGTGGGCCGGTCGACCGGGCGATCGACCGGACCAGAGAGCTTTGCTCTCTGTATCTGGGCGGTCGACCGGGTTGCCCCAACGGTCATATTTATGACCGTTGGCGGTCGACCGGCCGGTCGACCGCAAGCCTGTCAGGCTGACAGATCAGCCTAACGGCTAGTTTCTTGGGGAGCCTATTTATACCCATTTCTTGGGGGTTTTAATGAAGATTTTCAAGAGCAAAAATTTTTCTATTCTCTGGTTTATAAAACAAGTTTTCAAAAGTGTTTAAGAGCCAAAAAGATTCATCTATTTGTTTTTAAAGTGTTTTGTTTTATTTCAAAGAAATTAGGTTTTTGGGTATTAGTTTTGATCTAAAATTTTATATCTATTTTGGTGTTTTCCCAAGAGAATTTCTTTGATCAAAACACTTTGTTTTTCACACTTGAGCTTATCTTCTTTCCTATTCTATTAGGATCATTTGTTTTGTAGAAAAAGAAATTGTTTGAGGTTGTTATAACCTCCAAGATTGTAAACCCTCATTTGTTGATTACTCCTTCTTTGGTAGAGGTTGAGGTTGTTGATTTGGGTTGGTGTTTGCTCCCTCTTTGGTAGGGTTGAGTTGTTGTTTGCTCCCTCTTTGATAGAGGTGGAGATTGTTGTTTACTCCCTCTTGTGAGAGGTGGAGTTTGGTTTGTATCCCTCTTCAGTAGAGGTGATTGTGGTTGTTTGGCTACGGGCCTACCCCTCGGTTGTGAGGTGATGTTTGAGAGAGGAGTTTGGTACTCCCTTATTGTACAAATCCTCCTCGGTGGAGGTTCCCTCTGTGGGAGTCCTCGGTGACAAGATAGTGGATTGGAAATCCTTCTCGGTGAAGGCGGGGACGTAGAGCTGGGGGCTCGAACCTCGAAACATATCTTTGTGTTTGCGTTTGATCCATTGTCTCTTAACCCTCTCTTTTATTTGAGCATTGCATCATTCATATCATTTATTTCTTGTGTTGTGCCTTACATTATTTCATATTGTTCATCTTTATATGCTTGGCTTGCTTGTGTGTGCCTCAGTTATACTTAACCACAGAGCTTCATATAGCACCTCAACCCTTATCTAGGGGAATCAAGAGGAGTTAGTCCAGAGCCCTTCACGGGAAATTCGGTTACACTTGTTGGTTGTATTAAGTGTGTTGCAAATTTGTTTTAGCCTCCGCCATTTAGTTTCTAGATTAGCCATATAACCTATTCACCCCCCCTCTAGGTGATTTCAAAAATTATAAGAGTATACCTTCTCTCTATGCACCTTCACCTTACTTATCTCTTTTTAGGGCCTTACATTATTGTTCACCTCAACTTTTTTCTACTCTTCTACTCCACCTAAATCCTAAGTTACAATCTTTTATTTATAGAATTTTACTATATAACACCTATTTGGACTATGAGATGATCTTGACCATTAGATGCTTGAAGAATCTTGATCAATCTTATTAAGAGTTAATCTCTTTGATCTAGAAAGATTCTAAACCTTTTAATCTTTAGAAACAAATTTTCATTAAATAGGAATTGAATCTTATTCATACTCCTCCTGAAAAAGAAACTTCTTTACCTTGATTTGCTTCTTTTGCTTCAAACCATCGTCTTCTCCAACTTAATTGGATTTGCTTGGACCATCATCTCCTCTTGAAAAACAAGACAAAGTTCTAACAGGGGGTACATCACAATGCTGAACATTTGTCGTGTTTCAAGTCAGAAACGATGATTAAAGAAAATCTAATTGAATTGGAGAAGAAAGAAGACTAAGAAAAGAAGCAAATTTAGAAGAAAAAGTGACAGTCAAAAGGTATGTCGACTGCATCTAATGGGCTGTTAACAAGACCTGTCGACAACAAGAAACAGAGAAAAGATTGTTGGCCAAAGGCCATTATCCCGGTTATTTGATGATAGCAAAACGTATTTAGTTATGTATTTAATAATCTTGTTTAAAAGTATTTCAGGTTCAAGAAACAGATTTTGACGACTCCGCTAAAAGACTCACACTTTTGGAGTTCGCCCAACATTTGCATTCCCAAGCTAAAGCACATAGGAAGCTTCGGAATTTGCGTTGAAGAAAAGTTCAAGAAGAAGATCAAGACTTGCTAAAGAATCCAAGATTTGTATTTTGTCTATTTTGTTTTAGAATTTTTGTCAAAACTAAATAGTAGAAGTAGAGATATGGGATATCACACACACACATTCTCTAGAGTGATTTTGGCTTCAAAAATACTTTCTATTTTCATTTCCAAACTTATTTTTAGATGAACTTATTTATTTGGAAATACGATTTTAGAAAGACTAGTTTTTGGAAAAACATTTCATGGAGAATCAAGTTTTTATCAAAAGAATTTTTACCAAGTATTTTACCTTGTTAGTAGTATGACACATGCTCATACTCTATGATTTTTCAAGACCAAAACATTTTATCCAAGACCCAAAACCAAATCCAAAATTGTCCAGGTCCTGTAAATTCTGATTTTTCAGAAACTCACAGTGACCGGTCGACCGGCAGTCGACCGGGACTCGACCGACATGCACAATTGTGCATGTGCGTATCAGTCGACCGGGAGTCGACCGATACTCGATCGGCCCAAACCTGCTGCTCTCTGGAAATTGCCAGTCGACCGACCCGGTCGACCGGTGAGCCCCAACGGTCGGATTTTCGACCGTTGGCGGTCGACCGACCCGGTCGACCGGGTAGTCTGTCAAAAGTTCTGACAGACTCAACAGCTATTTTTCTGACTCTTTGACTTTAGGGATTTGTCTCCAACGAATCTCTTGAGCAGTTTTTGACCCCTATAAATAGGTAGTCACTTCAAGTGACATGACCAACAATTTTACAAAGAATATCAAGAGTTTTTTCAAGAGTTTCTCAAGATTTCCAAAGTTTAAGTTTAGAAAAGATTTTTCTCTCCAAAGCCAAAATTCCATACACCTTACTTGGAGCCTATTCCTCTACTTCTCTCTTGCTTTGCACTACACAATCCCATACTCTAACTCTCCTATTTGGTTCTAGGATTGTGCTTAGTGAGCTCTTTTGTAAAGTGATCAAGTGTGATCACTTCCATTGTAATTGAGTGAAGTTGTAGAGGCATCGGCCTCAAGGCGAGCTAGTGTGCTCAAGGTGGTGAAGTGTCATCACGGGAGACGGACAAGTGTTGTCCTTATATTGTTGATCCGGTGGGATCCTCAATAGTGGAAATCCTTCAAGTGTGAAGGCGGGGACGTAGAGCGTGGCTCGAACCTCGGAAACATATCGGCGTGTTTGCGTTTGCTCAAATTCTTCTAACTCTATCTCTTTAATTACTTGCACCTTTACCTTGTTTAATTCTTGCAAGTATTTGTATTGTGATAATTGTTAGAGTTAAATTTTAAATTCCGCATAATTGCCATTATCATATAGCCATCACCTATTCACCCCCCTCTAGGTGATTTCAATTGGTATCAGAGCCTAACCCTAGATTTGGTTTAACCACCTTAGGGAGATCCTTCATTTGGCTATATATTTGCTTGTTGTTGTTTGTTGCATTTTACTTGCTTGTGCATTCATGGCATCCATGGACTTTTCTAGCATTAAATCCCCTCCCAAATTTGATGGCTTGAACTTTCCTATTTGGAAAGTCAAGATGAACTTGTTTTTGAAATCCTTAGGTGTTAGGGTAGCTAGGGCCATTACCAAAGACTTCATTGAACCAACTAGTGATGAGAGCACATGGTCCGAGGATACTTCCAAAGACTATGAAGCAAATGCTAGGGCACAATATGCATTAACACAAGCACTTAATGAAGATGACCTTGCACGCATCATTAATTGTAAATCGGCATATGAAGTTTGGAACATGCTTATTGTGACTCATGAGGGAACGTCACAAGTCAAGAGAGCAAAAGTTGACTTGTTACGTTCTCAATATGAGAATTTTTACATGATTGATAATGAGAGCATTGATGACATGCTCACTCGCTTTACAAAAATAACTAATGCTCTTTCTTCCTTAGGCGACAAGATTGACAACGATCAAAAGATAAGGAAGGTGATTAGAGCTCTTCCCAAAGCTTGGGAAGTTAAGGCGACAACCCTCAAAGAGCTAAATGACAAAGAGGAGATGGACTTCTCCGGCTTCATCGGCAATCTCAAAACACATGAGATGGAGATGAAGGTACGAGAAGAAAGGGAGGCACCCAAGAAGAAATCAATAGCCTTCAAAGCCGCTCCAACCATTCAAGACGAGGATGATTCATCGGACGAGTGCGATGAAGACTTCGCCATGCTCATCCGGAAGGTGGGCAAGATGTTTTACAAAAAGGGAAGACAAAGCAATTTCCGGTGAGGGAAACCTCAAGGGAGATTTGAAAGAAAAAGAGAGAAGCCCGGTCCTTGCTTCCATTGCAAGAAGATCGGTCACCTCATTGCCGATTGCCCCGCTCTCCAAGCGACCACATCCAAGAACGGGCAAAGAAAGAAGAAAGCAATGGTGGCTACTTGGGATGACACGGAGTCGGAATCCGAAGAGGAAGTCGACGCCGCGAACATGTGCTTCATGGCACAAGGTGAGGACACTTCTAAGGTAACCCTTGAAACTACTTTAGAAGATGATGATTTAACAATGGATGAGCTTGCACATTTTTTTGAAGAATTGCAAAATAGGTATGAGATTTCCCAATCTCAAAATAAGAAATTAAAAAGAGAAAATGAAGCTTTAAAATATAAAGTTGAAATAGTTGTTAAAGAAAAGGATGTTTTATCTAGCTTTTTGAAAATTGAAAAATGATTTTGATAAATATAAACTTGCAAATAAGGGTAAAACCCCATAGTTTCAATTGATAAAAATGATTTTGTTGAGATCCAAAAACGTGTTGAAGCTTTGGACTCAAATTTAAAAAGTTATGCTTTTGATTTGAAAAAGATAGCATCTAAATTTCCTAAGGGAATACCCCAAGGGAAACATGCATCTCATACACATACACATGCACGGAAACATGTGCACACACATAAGCATGCATACATGTATAGTAGTGGTAGAATTTATGTTTGCACTCATTGTGGCCGCAAAGGCCATTTAGAAAAGTTTTGTTATGCTAAGAATAATGTTAACAATAAATATGTTTGGGTTCGCCCCGGTACTAACACTAAAGGACCCTCAAAGATTTGGGTACCAAAAGATCCTCCAAATGTAGGTGATACAGGTGGATCTACTTCCTCCAAGACTTAGGGGGAGACGGTGTCCGGGTGGTAGATGCAACTAAGCTCACAAGTTCAAATCTAGCTTGCATCGCTATCGTGGAGGCACCTATTTTTGGAGATTGCCCTTAAATTGGTAATATCTCCATTTTAAAATAGTTGTTGATTTTTGGTAATGTATACATGTGTATAAAATTGATAGTTTGCTTTTGTATTCCATTGATACATGCCTATATAGAACTACTTTTCTATCATGTTGTGTACATGCCTTGCGTTAATTTTCATATCTTGTATTTTTATGCCTTATGTCATATTTGTCCACATGTCCATATTTTTGTGTATCTATATGTATATACTATTTTTCAAAAGTATAAATTAATAATCAAAATTTCTTGTTTAAACAAATACCTTAAAGATGGCAATTGCGCACCTCAACTCATTCAAGAGGAATCAAGAGGATGAAGTTCAGAACCCGTCACTGGGTATTCGGCTTCAACATCTTTAAATCTTTGTTTAAATTTGTAAAATAAAATTAAAACATTTTGTGTGAAGTTTTTGTTGATGTGATCACTAAAAGAAGATTTTTAAAACTGGTTGTTGTATCCCTGTATATTATAATATATCATATTTTATTTGTTATAATTTTTTTTAAATTTTTTTTTTGGATCAGATTCTGGTAGCAGTTTTTCAGTCAAAGCCGGTCGACCGCCCCCTAACCCCAGTCGACCGACTCTGCCTGAGAAAATTTTTTTTTATTTTTTTCTGCTACCGGTCGACTGCTTCATTGGACCAGTCGACCGATCCGAGTGCGTGACTCTCTGTATCTTTTCGGTCGACCGGCCCTTAACCCCAGTCGACCGATCGTCGAATTCTGGCTTATATTTGGACTTTTTCTTCACTGTTTCTCTCACTCTCTCACTTTTCCTCTCAGCGAACCGCAGGAGCCCCCTTCTCAAAAATTCCCAACTCTCAATCCATCCATCTGATCTTAAATTCTTTCAAAACCCATCTCATACTTCTCCTTTCTACTCCAGATCTCAAATCTCAGGTCGATCCAACCAGCGGATCATCAAAAATTTCTGGATTTTCAAGCTAGGGTTTCAGAATTTTCTCAAGGTAAAAATTCGGATTTTACATCTGTTCTTCCTTTCTAGCTTAGATTTATCACTTCTTTTGTCTTCATATTAGGTTGATTGATCATCTAGATCGTGCCTTTACCTGCAAAACCCTAAAAATTTGATTTTTATCATGCCTCCTAAAAGACATCGTTCTGAGAAGGGAAAGGGCATTGCCCAATCCTCCTCTCAAGCCCCTAGGACTGATCCCTTGTTGCGTAACGATCTTGCCTCTGACCGTTACACACATCTAGCCCCTAGGAACACTATTTCAGGTAGGTATGTGGCTATCCATGACTTTGAACACCTTGATATCCCCCACATACTCCGTACCAACAATCTTGTGGATTTTCTCTCCATCAGGGAGAAGGTTTACACATCTTTGGTTCCCTATTTCTATGCCAATTTTGAATTTAGTGGGAACCGGATCATCTCCCGTGTGATGGGTAGGGACATAAATATTTCCCTAGGTCAGTTTGCTAGGATTCTTCATCTTTCCACTGATGGAATAGATGTCTACTCTCATGACCTACATGATTTTTCTGAATATCCGGAGGGTGAGTCTTCGCTCACCGCATCCACTCTCATTCACCGGAATGACGATCCCGATTTGGTAAGGAATGAGATTGTGAGTCAGTATTCCCTCCAATCTCAGGTCCTTGCTAAGATTATCTTTCATAATATCGTGCCTAAATCCGGTGAATTCAGTCATGCTCGAGGTCCTGTTCCTCTGATTATCTATTGCCTCCTTAAAGGCATTAGGATAAATTTCCCTCGAGTGATCGCTTCTCACATGAGTTGTGATCAGATTCGCACTGCTGGTAGGAGTCTGCCTTACGGCATGCTCATTACCCATTTGCTTAGGGCTTTAGACTTCGATCTCTCTGGTCAAGCCCCTTCAAAACCCTCATCTGATATCAATGCTGCTGCTTTGAAGATGATGGAAGCTCAGTTGCGTCGACACGCAGCTGTACAACCACCACCTGTTCCTGCAGCTGATCCTGCTCCAGCTCCACCTCCTGTTTTTCCTGCTCCTGAGTTTCAGGGTGCTTCTGATTCTGAGGTCCGCTCAATGATCGAGGCTCATCAGGCCTGGGTCGGAGAGCAAGTCTCTGCACTTCGTGCAGATATGGATTCTCGTGCTGCTATGGATTCTGCTTTTCGGGCGGAGGTCCGAAACGACTTGTCTTATATGGCTGAATCCATGAGATTTGTGGATGTTCAGTTTCAGTCACTGTTCACAAAATTGGACATAGTCGTTCCTGATGGGACTCCGGGTGCTCGTCGACTCCCTGCCGCTGGTCCTCCTTCCCTCCCAGAGCTCGCGTCTCTATTCCACCACCGCGCCCCAGAGTTGATGCCTTGGATACAGAGGAGGTAGATTCCTCTTCTTCCTCAGATGATGGTGATGATCAGACGATGGCTGAGGCCTCTGGTGATGACGAGGAGGAGGATGACGAGGCCACTGAGTGATGCTGCTGTTGATGCTGATGAGTGACCTCCCCTTTATTGATGATGTCAAAAAGGGGGAGAGATATTTGCAGAGAGAGAGATATTTTGTTATGACTCTTTGTTATTTTTGTTATGTACTTGACTTATTTTGTTGTGTTGGACACCTTTTATTTCTGTGTTGTGGACTATTTTGTTGTGTTGGACACCTTTTATTTCTGTGTTGTGGACATGTATCTTTTGTGGTATGTCATGTATGAGACTTATTTCCTTATCTATGATATGACATGAGTAGTTGATATGTTGTGATTGGCATGGATGTGTGATGTTTATTTTTTTTTATCACTATGCCTGAGTATGATTTTTATATATGCTTGTGTTGAGGGGGAGCTTCATTTGAAGACTCTACCCAAAATATTTTGTGATAACTACATATGTTTTGCCATCATCAAAAAGGGGGAGATTGTTGGCCCAAAGGCCATTATCCCGGTTATTTTGATGATAGCAAAACGTATTTAGTTATGTATTTAATAATCTTGTTTAAAAGTATTTCAGGTTCAAGAAACAGATTTTGACGACTCCGCTAAAAGACTCACACTTTTGGAGTTCGCCCAACATTTGCATTCCAAAGCTAAAGCACATAGGAAGCTTCGGAATTTGCGTTGAAGAAAAGTTCAAGAAGAAGATCAAGACTTGCTAAAGAATCCAAGATTTGTATTTTGTCTATTTTGTTTTAGAATTTTTGTCAAAACTAAATAGTAGAAGTAGAGATATGGGATATCACACACACACATTCTCTAGAGTGATTTTTGGCTTCAAAAATACTTTCTATTTTCATTTCCAAACTTATTTTTAGATGAACTTATTTATTTTGGAAATACGATTTTAGAAAGACTAGTTTTTGGAAAAACATTTCATGGAAAATCAAGTTTTTATCAAAAGAATTTTTACCAAGTATTTTACCTTGTTAGTAGTATGACACATGCTCATACTCTATGATTTTTCAAGACCAAAACATTTTATCCAAGACCCAAAACCAAATCCAAAATTGTCCAGGTCCTGTAAATTCTGATTTTTCAGAAACTCACAGTGACCGGTCGACCGGCAGTCGACCGGGACTCGACCGACATGCACAATTGTGCATGTGCGTATCAGTCGACCGGGAGTCGACCGATACTCGACCGGCCCAAACCTGCTGCTCTCTGGAAATTGCCAGTCGACCGACCCGGTCGACCGACCCGGTCGACCGGTGAGCCCCAACGGTCGGATTTTCGACCGTTGGCGGTCGACCGACCCGGTCGACCGGTAGTCTGTCAAAAGTTCTGACAGACTCAACAGCTATTTTTCTGACTCTTTGACTTTAGGGATTTGTCTCCAATTAATCTCTTGAGCAGTTTTTGACCCCTATAAATAGGTAGTCACTTCAAGTGACATGACCAACAATTTTACAAAGAATATCAAGAGTTTTTTTCAAGAGTTTCTCAAGATTTCCAAAGTTTAAGTTTAGAAAAGATTTTTCTCTCCAAAGCCAAAATTCCATACACCTTACTTGGAGCCTATTCCTCTACTTCTCTCTTGTTTTGCACTACACAATCCCATACTCTAACTCTCCTATTTGGTTCTAGGATTGTGCTTAGTGAGCTCTTTTGTAAAGTGATCAAGTGTGATCACTTCCATTGTAATTGAGTGAAGTTGTAGAGGCATCGGCCTCAAGGCGAGCTAGTGTGCTCAAGGTGGTGAAGTGTCATCACGGGAGACGGACAAGTGTTGTCCTTGTATTGTTGATCCGGTGGGATCCTCAATAGTGGAAATCCTTCAAGTGTGAAGGCGGGGACGTAGAGCGTGGCTCGAACCTCGGAAACATATCGGCGTGTTTGCGTTTGCTCAAATTCTTCTAACTCTATCTCTTTAATTACTTGCACCTTTACCTTGTTTAATTCTTGCAAGTATTTGTATTGTGATAATTGTTAGAGTTAAATTTTAAATTCCGCATAATTGCCATTATCATATAGCCATCACCTATTCACCCCCCTCTAGGTGATGTCAAAGATAGCAGCTCAGTTTATCGACAAGCGGTAATTATTGTCGACAGAATCCTGTCGACTGGTCTGAGAAGGTTTTCGACAGTTAGTAGTCAGAATTAGATTCAAGTTTTCTTTTTCTGACACTTTCAAGTTTCTTTTCTGGTGGGCTTTGAATAGAGCTCAATTTTTATTAGAGGTCTCGCTTTTTTGCTTTTTTTCCTATCCAGTTTAATTCCTTGCTTTAATCATAGGTCCATTATAATTTCTTATATTCTGTGGGAGAAGGCACGCGACCTTCATTTTTGTCTTGGACAGCGCGCCCAAGAATACTCGAAGAGTCCACATGCTTTCTGGCTCTGGGGATGCTGCACAGTGCGCATGGCGACGGTTGCTGGTAAATTCTCTGTTGATTTTCATTTTCATTTCATTTTAGATTTAATTAATTAGTTTAATTGATTATCAGCATTTCTTTAATTTTAGTTAATTACATTTTAATATATTGATTTTTAATGTTTAATTATTTAGATAATTTTTGTGTGTTAGGAATTTTAGCATGATTAACTGATTTTCAAGTATGTAGGGGAGATGAGTCCAGGCTAGATTGTCTTGCGGTCAACCTAAATTCTCCTATCTAGGTTGTACACTCACCAATTGATTTATCACTTTTATGAAATTAATTTCTAGGACAACTAGTATTTGACAGGTTATGTGTCAGGGGTTAATGGTCCATGCTTAGTATTTTATTGCTCTTTTTCGCATTTAATTTAAATTGATAATTTTATTTAGCTTTGATGGATTATGTTATTGGACAATACCATATGCTTAGATCTAGCGTTCAGCTTAGTTTACCTGTTAGAAATAGAGATATGGTAAGTAACAACAGACCGGTAAAGAGACCGAGATTGACCGCTCGATGTTAGTTTAGAGGATTCAGCCCTAAATGCTTGATTCCTTAGATTGACATGTAATTCAACTCAAAACCCACAAACTTTTTGACCCAATTTGCCTATAAGTGTTTAGAACTAAAGAACCACCTATCCCTGTGGATCGACCCTCAAGTGCTGCAAACGATCAACTGTGCACTTGCGGTAAATTAAAACAAGAAGAGAAATTTTTCCATCACTCACCCTAGTCGTTTCCCCCTTTTCAAGCCATGGCAAGGGTAAGGATCAAACTTAAGGCTCTCGAGCTTTAAAGACCCGAGTCAAACATAGTAGAATATTATTGTTGATCCTTAAACTGTTACTTTTGTATTGTTGTTAACTATGTTGTGTCTCGTATATATGTACATAAACATTTTGGACTGGCGGATGGTAGACTACACAGGTGTGCATTAGTTCTGTAGCTTGTAATTGAACTTAAATCATATGGGTATGCAGATTCTTTTGTAATAATATGCAACATGGACTATTTGATGATGAGCTAGTAGTATTATTTTATAGAGTGATAAATGAATTATTATGATCTTGAGTTAGTCTGGATTGCCGAGAAGTATACTCTAATGTATAATATGTGTGTGTGTGTGTGTGTGTGTGTGTGTCTTGTGAATAATTAGTAGTATGGTAATGGATATCTTTAAGTAGCTCATTGTGAGCTGAAATCTTATGTATGTATCAGGGCAAACTCTCGATTTTAGAGGAAATACTGTCAAAATTTTCACTAATAATAAAGAAAATTATAAATGATTTGGAGTGATTAGTGTAATCTGGTGATTAGAAATCTAGGACTGTTACATGCCCAGGCACAGCCAACGTCAAAACACTTAGGCCTAGCACGACTCAGAGTACTGTATGAGCCTTGACTTATAAGCCCATGTACAGTCCACTAGATTCTGGGCCAACCCACATGTCATACTAGGCTGGCACATTCGGTCTTCCGTTCATACTTGAATCTTGCCGACCTATTAGTGTTGAAATTGAGCCTTCTATTTTGTGACTACTCGTGTCTAACTCACACATGCTTAGTAGTTTCTAAAACAGTCAATCAAGTAGATTTAGGACTTTTCTTGAAGCAGACAAAAATTTTGTTAAATTAGAATTAGAATCAATGAATGAAATGAGTCTGATGAGAATATGAGTCACGAGATTTGGTTTCTTTAAGGACTAAGATCAAATTTGATATAAGTTAACTAGCTGATAAGAAAGCGATATTATTAATCGGCCCAGCCCATCATTCTAGCCCAGTGAAACCCCATTCGTGCCTTTACTGGGTCGTGTCATGCTGGTCGAGGCAAGTCCAGTCACGACCCAAAATTAACTGCAATATAAATTTCATGGCCCAGGAATGGTCCATAGTCATATTTCTATTACGCATGTACCAAATTTTTTCATGACGGTCCATCGTGCCTTTGGTCGGCCCGGGCCCATTGCCAACCCTACTTCCCCCTCTCAAAGTTCTGAAGTTCCTAAAGATTCCCAATTCCATCTTGTTTATCCTTTTTCACCTAATTTTCTAACAATTTTTATAGACCAACTATTCTAATATGCATCTAACAACTCAGATTTGAGAAGGAAATATGGAGAATTGAGAGAGGGTGAAAGAAGGATCACGCAGAGGATTGAGAGAGAGAGAGAGGGTGACCAGGGGCGGACTCACATACAATGAATTTTATAAATAATAGAATAGTACATACAATTTGTAAATTTTTATATATAATTTTTTCTTTTTAAATTATTTTTACTAGCATAAAGATACTTTTGAGCTCTAATTCAAGTGGTAACTTATAAATCTAAGTAATTGGAGGTTATAAGTTCTAGCCTTGATAGGTGTAAAATTATTTTTTACTTTTTTCTCTCTTGATAAATTACATTTACGCTCATACTAGAATTCTTATTACATATAAAACAATAGAATAGTACATACAATTTATAACTTTTTATATATAATTTTTTTCTTTTTAATTATTTTTACAAGCATAAAGATTCCTTTGAGCTGTAACTCCAGTAGTAACTTATAAATCTAAGTAATTGGAGGTCATAAGTTCAAGTCTTAGAAGGTGCAACATTATTTTTTACTTTTTGTCTCTCTTGTTATATTACATTTACGTTCATACTAAAATTCTTATTACATTTACACTGATATTGTAAAAATATCTTGCGCCCACCACTGAGGGTGGCGGGAAGTCGTCACTGCGCTGTTGCTGACATCCAAAAAAATAATGAATTGGGATTTGAGAGATGAACAATGTAAAATATAGGGATGGAGGGAAAGAGAGACCGACAGTGGGCGAGAGATGGACGGAGACATCGACAGGTCGCGGCGAGAGAGATAGAGACAAATAGATGGTGAGTGAGTGAGTGAGAGAGAGAGAGAGAGAGAGAGTTTTAACATATGGTCTTTCTGATATTTAATTAATAAGAAATTAATAAATAAAATATGAATCTGAACATTAATAAGAGATTGAAAGCTTTTTTTATTTAATAAAGGTTGAGATTTATTCTAAATAGAAACATAAAGTGTTTTTACGGTAATAATAATAGATAAAACATAGATAAAAAAGAAATAGAATTCATTTTGATGCCAACTCAGAATACTAATCTTGTTCTGAACAGTTAAGTATTAATGGGTACCCTTGAACATATATTCATGACCATAAGATTGATTTATAGGACAAAAACCCTAGCTTCACAATCATCATTTTTTCTTTTTCATTCATTGGTTGACCCTTTTTGAGAAATTTTTTCCTTTTTCTAAAGCATAGGAGGGGCATGGGAATTTGGTTAATGTGTATAAGCCATACACAGAAGGTCAATTTCACGTTGACACGTGGATAGGATATAATTATAAGAGAGGGTGCAATGACTTTAAACTTTGTAATCTGAAATCCGACATCTTTTCAGCGTGTCAACGCGGGATAAATCCTCTCATAATATGTCTGTGGCTCACACACACGAACCGAACCGGGTGCATGGTGGGCATGCATATCACTGTCTGCCCCAAAAAGGGTGTGAGTCTCCCAACACTGTAAGCAACACACCCATCCATGATTCCATGGCCTATGGGATTAGATCATGAAGACACGGAGAGAAGAACAGAGATCTAGTAGCACTCGAAGGCGCCGCCCATGGGCATATTGAGTCACCACCACGTGAAGTGGGGGAGACTCATGACATCGATCTCCTTTCCTTCTCTTTCTCCTTCTCTCTCTGCGGAGTGCTGCTATCATTTGTTCTTCATCACAGTGACCAGACTTCGGCTGCTTGCATGCTACCTACTTGTTAAAAAGGTACGCAGTGGTTTTTGTGGTGAAGAGTCCCAATGACACGTTGCTCCGACTTGGAGTAATCTAGCTCAAGTTTTAAAAAATGGTTTCGCATAAAATGAAGATAATTCTCATGGTATAGAATAGTATTTTCAGGGGCGGCTCAACCTCTAGGCAAATGAGGCAGTCGCCTAGAGCCCAAATATAATGGGGCCTCCAAAATTATAGTATAAATTAGTATTTAACTAAAATAAGAAATATAAATATAGAAAATGTTTTTTTATTTGTTCAAGTGGGCGCTCCGGAGTGGTTATTGGACATGACTAGAAATTGTGTGGGCTTTGCTTGCGCGGGTTTGAATCCTTTCATCCACGCTTTTTTGATTTTTTTTCCCTCTTCAATTTTATAATAACAGGAAAAGCATGAGTTTCTTCCACTTTCCCAAGTTAATATCCTCCACTCCTTATAACTATTTAATTATAATTAAAGAGGAGTCTCTTCCACTTTCTCAGCTGTCTTTTTCACTCTCCCTAACTATTTAATTATAATTAGAGAATTTTTCAAAATTAAAACTCTCTCTCTGTGCCGCAACTTCGCTCTTCACTGCCCCCGTCGCCCAGACCTCAGACTGACGGTAGGGCCTGCAACTGCTCTATAGAAAAAGGTACATTAGTAAAACTTGAATACAAAAACTTGATTAAAAATTTTGCATTTTAAAAAGCTAGAAGAATTATTTTTCAATAAAATAATAATTAAATAAAATATTAGTTAATATTAATTACTTTTTAAAGTATATTTTAAAAGGGCCCATTTGAAATTTTCGCCTAAGGTCTCCCTAAAAATTGAGCCGCCCCTGAGTATTTTGATCTAGTAGACCTAGTAAAATCTAAAATCCCATATGGGTCTGCAAATAATTCCTAGTATAAATCTAAAATTGCTTATTACTTACTTTTTCGCTTTTCTTGTTGGTTTTCTTGTCAAAATATTCTGGCAGAAAGAAGTGGCCGTGGTCTGAAATTCCTCGCATATTGTGGTGATTCAATTGTAACTCTTGCTATAGAACTTGGATCAAACCGGAAAAAACTGTCAGAAAGTAGACTTCCTGCTAAATGCAATGATGTAAGTATCAACTTACTACATGCGACCGAGATTAACCAAGGGTTATTACAACAGAATACAGAGACGCGGCCAGAAAAAATAGATGACTCTGATACGGACCATAAAAAAACCAAGTAGCCGAAATAAACAACTCAAAACTAGAGATTAGGATATCATCACAGAGATCGTGATCAAGATCACAGAAAAACAACAAAAGCAAACACACTGGTTTACCGTGCTTTGGAGCAAGTCATACGTCCACGAGCAACAAGAAATAATAATTTCACTAGTTCGAAATAGAAAGAACTACAAAATAGAAGAGACCCATGAAAACCCCTCGTCTCATAGATGATAGAATACACATATTAGTGTCTCCTCTTTTGTTTTGTTTTGTTTTTGTTTTTGTTTTTTTTTTTGCCCCCTGACAGGCTAACAATTAGAAAGTAACCCTATATTCTCAGAATTGTTTATTAATACACATATCTCAGAATACCCCTCAACAAGTACAGATACAGTATAAATCTAAATCAGTACCACACTCTGCTTGTTTCTCTTCGGCTTCAAAAAGATCCTGAAGCAGTAGGTTACTAGAACACAAGCTCGGGTTGATGACTGGAAAGCTAGGATTCAAGACATCCCAACAAGAAAAATAAAATGGATAAATAGATGTATATGCGGATGACACTAATAAGGTAAACAAATACAAATAATATGGTAAATAAAAGCTTGAGTGTAACGCCCCGATCTCAAGGATACGGAGACGTTATGGCGACGTACATACGCGAGGTGAAAACACACTCACGAGTACGTTAAGCCTCAGTACAGGACAGGGCCTTCATATACACAAGATGTTCCAGCAGAAAATAAGTACAAGAATACCTGCAGAAAGAGGTCAGCGATCATAACAGATATGAAAACAGGGATGAATAAGATAACAAGAACAAAGCACAAAGATACCTATGAAGGGTCTCGATGATAAGTCTCCCATGTGAATCCAATGGACTATCTGACAATACGATAACGCGGATCTCCAACCTGGGCACGCAAACCCAGGGTCGTCAGAAAGCGACCTAGTGAGTGGTAAAATGAAGGAGGAGGTAGTAATATATACAATAGTAATACAAGCACGATACATATATTTAATACATGATGTTGTACTAGTGATACCATATACTAAGTATCTAATAAGCAGTAGAAATATATAAACATGTTATCTTTTAATACCATCTCTACCTAGCCGGTTATCATCGGGTCATGTCACTAGTCGTATCCAGTTTAGATAGTAAATAAGGTTGTCTAGTGGTGACGTGATAGAAGTAAACATGCAGATGAGCATATGCAAGATAACCGTAATGCGGTATTGTGCATAGACAATAATGATGTCTGCAAGGTATACAGAAAACAGAATATATGCTATGCAGTATACTTGTACATGAGTAGTATATGCAGACACAGAACACAGAAGATATGCAATGCAGTGTATACATGTACAGGAGTAGTAGGCCACCACAGAATGTGTAACATGTACCAGGTAAAGTAACAACATATACAGGTAACATGATATCGGCGAAATGATCAGGTACAGGAACAAGTACAACTAAACAATAGAATACATGTATCAGGCAAGTCATGTTATTTATACAATAGTAGCAATCAGTACCACTTGGTATTGTAATCAATCTCTTCCAGTGTCCCATACCCACTGGTAGTTCATACTGGAGCCCGCACTCCAGTCGAACCATCCGGACATGGCCTACGGGTACCATTATCCAAACGAGAGAGTGACCAAATAACAAGTGTTCCCGACGTCACTATTGTGCATACTGTTTTATTATGTTAATTGAAAACCCATGGTCGAGGAGCTCTTATCGGGTAGGTGTATCCCGTGCATACCCAGGATCACGGCCTTAAACAAACCCCTGGCTGCTGAGACCAGGGCCCTCCGCTAAGAGGGGAGCATGAATCAAGTAACGGGAGCTCATGGAGCTATACAATCGGTAGGTAGCACTACCATCCCCTGCAGTGGGAGAACAATATGGATCCAGTACATCACCCGATAAGATCTAATCAACCGTCAAGTCTCCCATATGCCCAAGTTAGCTTTATGATCTGATATGTCAAGTATACAATGTAACAAGAACAAATACAGTACATGATACGAGTAATGATAACCGGACCTGAGCTCTGTTGATAGCATAGAACAATATAACGGGAAACGGGACAATATAACGGGAAACGGGAACAATAGATGTGGGATTCCACATATCGCATATCAACAGCTCTCAAGTCCAGTAACGGGAATATCAATATCAGTAACAGGAAATCATCATGTAACGAGAATACATGCATATCCATGTAGCAATCATATAAACCATGATCTATGCAACAGGACTAAATCCATGATCCATGTAACAGGAATAAAGCCATGATCATGTAAAAAGAATACAAAGACAATCAATGCATGTATACCGGTGCGTCTATAGAACAGTGATGTAAGAACATGAAGTAACTGTGCACAGGATGGTATCCAGTGTACTAGCGTATCAGTATATCAATAGTTCACAAACATGCAGTAATAGTGTCGTGAATCTCGGTATCTATGTAATGGTGAAACAACGTCAATTAACGAAATAGAGTGTAACAGATATTTATGTACAATACAGTGTTTTGTATATCGATGGGTCTGTAAGAGTGACAGTGTAATAGTGACAATATCTGCTATCATGGAGTACGCGTGTATCAGGGCACATGTAACAGTACGACGTAACCATGTTTGATGTCCATGAAGTGACAGATGTGCTAGAGGTAAGAAAAACATGTGGACTAATAATCGAACCATTTTAGTATGATCATCTATCCCGTATATCTTATATTAATAATATGCTATATGAAATCATGAAGCAAATGATATATTATGTGATTGGTTAGGTTTATTACACTATCATGCATAACCAAATATGCCTTCTCTATATAGGGTTTACCCATAATCATGATTTATTTATCTAAGCAATCACTCAATTTATTAAACATGAATAAAGATAAGTTATTAAAAAGAAAACACTCATAAACTAGCCATGAGAAGGTAACTCTCTTTTTCACGATCGCAACGGATCCAGAATCGTCCAATTCGGAGTCCGGATGCTCCAGATATCGCCCGAATACTAAATCATAACAAAAAGGGTTAAATATGTAAATAAAAATAATTCAAATGCAATTAATAAAATGACTCAGGGGGTTTTCTGCAATTTTACCTTTATTGGGTTTCGGAGCGGGTTGGGGTTGTTAACGGGTCGGGTTTGGATCTGAACCCAAACCCATTAACTTAAGTTATTGGGTAATTGGGCTAACGGGGTTTAATGGGTTTGGGTTGCAACCCAACCCAAAAAGATTAATGGGTTCGGGTTTCACCCGAACCCATCAATAAACAGCAGCGGAAGCAGAGGAGCTGCTGCCGCTGTCATCTGCTATTCGGCCGGCCAGCTGGGCTGGCCGGCGACGCCACCTGAAGCTGGCCGGTGACGCCGCCGTGGGTGGTTCAGGCCGGCCTCCGTCGGCGACAAGGGGAGGGGAAAGAGGGGAGAGAGAGAGAGAGTTTAACATAGAGAGAGGGAGCGGAAAGAGGGGAGAGAGAGAGAGAGAGTTTAACAAAGAGAGAGAAGGAGCGCGCGGCCATGGCGGCCTCGCCGGAGGGGAGGCGCCGAGCCGGGGGCGCGGCGGCCGGAGGGGAGGCGACTGCGGGCTGGGGCGCCGCCGCCGGCGGCGAGCGTGGGTCAGGCCGCCATCAGAAAGAGAGAGAGAGGGGCTTAAAGAGAGAGAGAGTGTGCGGTTAGAGAGAGAAATTGGAATTAAGAGAGGGACATTTTAGAGAGAGAGAGGTTTGTGAAAGAGGAAGAGGGGGAGAGAGAACATTTATGAAGAGGGGAAGGCGGTTGGGCTATGGCGCTGGGGGGAGGAAGCTTGTGGAAAAAGAAAGGGAAGGAAGGAAGAAAGAAATAAATTAAATAGGGATTTAATTAAAGAAATATTATTTTAATGGGTCAAAAATTGACTAGCTCCGAACGGTGCCCAAAAATTATAAAAAAATAGAGAATATTATCCTAAGATGTAATATGAAAACGGTTTAAAGAAATTCTGTCTGGTTTGCAAATTAAAAATCCTGGAGTGTCTCGCCGATATCGGGCGACACCGTTTGGCCGGATTTTTGATAATTCAGAAAAATCCTCAAAAATACCCTAACATAGATCATATGATTCTAAGACACATGGTGAAAGCGAATTCTCAAAATACAACTACATTTGTGAAATAAAAATCGTAAAGCAGATTATCGGTATCGGTCGACACCGACTTCGGAGATTTTCCAAAATAAGCCAGAAAAAGCCCAGAAAATCTTGAAAAATCTAAAATATTAGAAATGATTTTTGAAACTGAAATCAACTCAATCGGACTACCACGGAGGTCAAATCAATATTATACGCCGTATTGCGTACTGATACTGTGATACGTACATCAGGGAGTAGGGGGTTACATTTCTCCCCAGCTTACAAAAAATTGCGTCCCCGCAATTTCCATTCAGGTGTGAGAACAATATTTTCAACCCCAAAGCCTAAAGGTTATGGGTCCACGACACTTCCGCTGCGCACTCTGCTATCTATAAGGAATTCGGGAAGGAGAAGTATGGTAGTGAACGAATCCTAACAAATGGGAAGCAGGACGATGCAAGGAAAGCGAGCCTAACAAATGGGAAGCATGACGATGCAAGGAAAGCAAAAAGGAAATTGGATGTTCTGATTGACAACTGGAAGGAAGGAAGGAATACAAACGAGTCAAGGAATGAATTGTCAAGGTCATAGTATTCTTGTACTCGTTGCTGGACTCCCCAAATTCAGATACAGATCAGTTAATCTGAACCTGATTGTACTATTGTAAGAGCCCGAGAATTGACCCAGGTGGTTACCCACACCAGGTGTGAACCTAGGCTCTGATACCACTCTGTAACGCCCCGATCCCAAGGATACGGAGACGTTATGGCGACGTATATACGCGAGGTGAAAACACACTCACGAGTACGTTAAGCCTCAGTACAGGACAGGGCCTTCATATACACAAGATGTTCCAGCAGGAAATAAGTACAAGAATACCTGCAGAAAGAGGTCAGCGATCATAACAGATATGAAAACAGGGATGAATAAGATAACAGGAACAAAGCACAAAGATACCTATGAAGGGTCTCGATGATGAGTCTCCCATGTGAATCCAATGGACTATCTGACAATACGATAACGCGGATCTCCAACCTGGGCACGCAAACCCAGGGTCGTCAGAAAGCGACCTAGTGAGTGGTAAAATAAAGGAGGAGGTAGTAAATATACAATAGTAATACAAGCACGATACATATATTTAATACATGATGTTGTACTAGTGATACCATATACTAAGTATCTAATAAGCAGTAGAAAATATAAACAAGTTATCTTTTAATACCATCACTACCTAACCGGTTATCATCGGGTCATGTCACTAGTCGTATCCAGTTTAGATAGTAAATAGGTTGTCTAGTGGTGACGTGATAGAAGTAAACATGCAGATGGGCATATGCAAGATAACCGTAATGCGGTGTTGTGCATAGACAATAATGATGTCTGCAAGGTATACAGAAAAAAACAATATATGCTATGCAGTATACTTGTACATGAGTAGTATATGCAAACACAGAACACAGAAGATATGCAATGCAGTGTATACATGTACAGGAGTAGTAGGCCACAACAGAATGTGTAACATGTACCAGGTAAAGTAACAACATATACAGGTAACATGATAACGGCGAAATGATCAGGTACAGGAACATGTACAACTAAACAATAGAATACATGTATCAGGCAAGTCATGTTATTTATACAATAGTAGCAATCAGTATCACTTGGTATTGTAATCAATCTCTTCCAGTGTCCCATACCACTGGTAGTTCATACTGGAGCCCGCACTCCAGTCGAACCCATCCGGACATAGCCTATGGGTACCATTATCCAAACGAGAGAGTGACCAAATAACAAGTGTCCCGACGTCACTATTGTGCATACTGTTTTATTATGTTAATTGGAAACCCATGGTCGAGGAGCTCTTATCAGGTAGGTGTATCCCGTGCATACCGGGATCACGGCCTTAAACAAACCCTGGCTGCTGAGACCAGGGCCCTCCGCTAAGAGGGGAGCATGAATCAAGTAACGGGAGCTCATGGAGCTATACAATCGGTAGGTAGCACTACCATCCTCGCAGTGGGAGAACAATATGGATCCAGTACATCACCCGATAAGATCTAATCAACCGTCAAGTCTCCCCCATACCCAAGTTAGCTTTATGATCTGATATGTCAAGTATACAATGTAACAAGAACAAATACAGTACATGATACGAGTAACATGATAACCGGACCTGAGCTCGGTTGATAGCATAGAACAATATAACGGGAAACGGGAACAATATAATGGGAAACGGGAACAATAGATGTGGGATTCCACATATCGCATATCAACAGCTCTCAAGTCCAGTAACGGGAATATCAATATCAGTAACAGGAAATCATCATGTAACGAGAATACATGCATATCCATGTAGCAATCATATAAACCATGATCTATGCAACAGGACTAAATCCATGATCCAGTAACAAGAATAAAGCCATGATCATGTAACAAGAATACAAAGACAATCAATGCATGTATACCGGTGCGTCTATAGAACAGTGATGTAGAACATGAAGTAATTGTGCACAGGATGGTATCCAGTGTACTAGCGTATCAGTATATCAATAGTTCACAAACATGCAGTAATAGTGTCGTGAATCTCAGTATCTATGTAATGGTGAAACAACGTCAATTAACGAAATAGAGTGTAACAGATATTTATGTGCAATACAGTGTTTTGTATATTGGTGGGTCTGTAAGGGTGACAGTGTAATAGTGACAATATCTGCTATCATGGAGTACGCAGGTATCAGGGCACATGTAACAGTACGACGTAACCATGTTGATGTCCATGAAGTGACAGATGTGCTAGAGGTAAGAAAAACATGTGGACTAATAATCGAACCATTTAGTATGATCATCTATCCCGTATATCTTATATTAATAATATGCTATATGAAATCATGAAGCAGATGATATGATTATGTGATTGGTTAGGTTTATTACACTATCATGCATAACCAAATATGCCTTCTCTATATAGGGCTTTACCCATAATCATGATTTATTTATCTAAGCAATCACTCAATTTACTAAACATGAATAAAGATAAGTTATTAAAAATAAAACACTCACAAACTAGTCATGGGAAGGTAGCTCTCTTTTTCACGATCGCAACGGATCCAGAATCGTCCAATTCGGAGTCCGGATGCTCCAGATATCGCCCGAATACTAAATCATAACAAAAAGGGTTAAATATGTAAATAAAAATAATTCAAATGCAATTAATAAAATGACTCAGGGGGTTTTCTGCAATTTTACCTTTATTGGGTTTCGGAGCGGGTTCGGGCTGTTAACGGGTCGGGTTTGGATCTGATAACCCAGACCCATTAACTTAAGTTATTGGGTAATTGGGCTAACGGGGGTTTAATGGGTTTTGGGTTGCAACCCAACCCAAAAAGATTAATGGGTTCGGGTTTCACCCGAACCCGTCAATAAACAGCAGCGGCAGCAGAGGAGCTGCTGCCGCTGTCGTCTGCTATTCGGCCGGCCAGCTGGGCTGGCCGGCGACGCCGCCTGAAGCTGGCCGGCGACGCCCCCGTGGGTGGTTCAGGCCGGCCTCCGTCGGCGACAAGGGGAGGGGAGAGAGGGGAGAGAGAGAGAGTTTAACAGAGAGAGGAGCGGAAAGAGGGGAGAGAGAGAGTTTAACAGAGAGAGAGAGAGAGAAGGAGCGCGCGGCCATGGCGGCCTCGCCGGAGGGGAGGCGCCGGGCCGGGGGCGCAGCGGCCGGAGGGGAGGCGACTGCCGGGCTGGGGCGCGGCGGGCGGCGGCGGGCATGGGTCAGGCCACCATCAGAGAGAGAGAGAGAGGGCTTAAAGAGAGAGAGTGTGTGTTAGAGAGAGAGAGAAATTGGAAAAGAGAGGGAAATTTTAGAGAGAGAGAGGTTTGTGAAAGAGGAAGAGGGGAGAGAGAGAACATTATGAAGAGGGGAAGGCGGTTGGGCTATGGCGGTGGGGGGAGGAAGCTTGTAGAAAAAGAGAGGAAGGAAGGAAGAAAGAAATAAATTAAATAGGGATTTAATTAAAGAAATATTATTTTAATGGGTCAAAAATTGACTAGCTCCGAACGGTGCCCAAAAATTATAAAAAATATAGAATATTATATTGAGATGTAATATGAAAACGGTTTGGAGAAATTCTATTTGGTTTGCAAATTAAAAATCTTGGAGTGTCTCGCCGATATCAGGCGACACTGGTTTGGCCGGATTTTTGATAAATTCAGAAAAATCCTCAAAAATACCCTAACATAGATCATATGATTCTAAGATACATTGTGAAAGCAAATTCTTAAAATACAACTCCGTTTGTGAAATAAAAATCGTAAAGCAGATTATCGGTATCGGTCGACACCGACTTCGGAGATTTTCCGAAAATAAGCTAGAAAAAGCCCAGAAAATCTTGAAAATCTAAAATATTAGAAATGATTTTTGAAACTGAAATCAACTCAATCGGACTACCACGGAGGTCAAATCAATATTATACGCCGTACCGCGTACTGATACTGTGATACGTACATCAGGGAGCAGGGGGTTACATTGAGTCTGTGGTTCTCTCATATAATTCCACAAAGACTATACAAGAAGCAAATCTTCAATAAATAGGACGGCAAACTCTGTTATTTCTGGATGCCCTCCAGAGCCGATTATTGATAGAAAGCAATGAACAAAGCAATAAATTAAGGTT
>JAVJIF010028027.1:0-49687 GCA_038442645.1 Agave tequilana | reverse complement strand
GGTGCATCTCTAGTTCTCCAAAACATGGTGGTCCTCTCCACCTAATTCCCTTGAGTGTGAAGCATCCAAATGATTTTCTTTTAAGCTTGGAACACATCCACCTCAAGGCACCAACACTCTCACGTGATGCGAGAGCCTCCACCTACATCAAAAATCAAGGAGGTGGATCTTGTGTACCCATTTCTAGTGGGTCACGGGGGTTAGTTTCTTTCCTTACCCAAACAAGATTATTTGCTAAATTTCATGATAATGCGATCATAACAAAATCTAGCAAGGTGGCCTTTTCGACCACATGTACATGTGTACACGTGGATACATATGATGGTGGTGATCATGAAAAGCATGTGTATGCCTAGAGGTGTGTGCATGTAAAGATGGACCTTGTTTCTTGCGAACCAAGTTTTCCAAACGTGTATGATTTAAAGCACATTGGCTCAAAATGGAGCCCAAACTATCAACACTCATCTTCAAAACATTTATATCATTATCAACAGTGGAAGATAAAGTGGAGCATGCAATAGGTGTGCAAGAAGTAGAAGCTACACTAGCATGGCAAACATGAATATCAATATCATTTTGCAAAGATTTATTTTTAATCAAAACCAAATCCATTCTTTTGTAATTGAATCAATTTTATTTTTTCAAAGTAAAATTTTCTTTGAAAACAAGATCCAATCTAGAAGACAAACCTCATTGTGTTCTACAACATCATCAAAATCATTTTCGTTTTTCAAATCTTCAATCTCTTTAAGTGCAAGTTCAAGTTGAGATTGTAGTGAGTCTCGTTCACTAGTGATCTCTTCTTTCTCTTGCAAAACCGATTCAAAGGTTGAACATAAATCCTTTAATTCTTCTTTTAAGTCAAAATGTTTCTTTTTCAAAATCTCATGTTTTTCCATAAAATTTTCAAGTTTAGAGGCAAGTTCAACATTCAATTTTGAACTTCAAAACAACCATGGCAATATGAGCTAGAGCTATCATCAAGAGGGGAATCCGAATGTACCTCATGAGTCATTCCCACATGCCATAAGGCAAGGCTCTTCGGATACATCTCTCGTAGATCTCCTCATATTGTTAATGATCCTTGGAAGCTCCAGAGATGTCAAGACACTCCAAACTGCAAAAGCCGAATCAAAACTATCAAAAACAAGTAAAAGATTATTATCAAAAGATGCTCTAAGTGTTTTAAGTGCAAGTGCATTGGCCTTCTTATGCTTACTATTATTAGGGAGGGTTTCTATAGTGATGGCTTGATAAACTAGATGTCCTAATCCTTTTAGATGTCTAGTCATGTCTACCTTCCATGCATCAAGTCTAAAATGGTCAAACATAGGAGGGCTAGCCATGAGTGTAATCTAGTATGAGTGCAAATGAAATGCAAATGAAGATTAGCAAACCAAGATCTTTTACTCCTAGGTTGTTAAACCAAAATATCAGGAGCGCTAGCTCTGATACCAATTGAAAAATCACCTAGAGGGGGGGGTGAATAGGTGACAATGCTAATCTATGAACTAAATGCGGAATTTAAAAATCTAAATGCAATGAGCACTAAAGTGTGATCAACTAGTGATGCACACACAACCAAGCCAAGCAAATATGATGAACAATATGAATAGAAATGCAAGGCACAAAGTAAAGAGAGAGAGAGATAGAGAGCCAATAGATCAAACGCAAACACAAGGATATGTTATCGAGGTTCGAGCACCCAGCTCTACATCCCTGCCTTCGACACACGAAGGATTTCCACTAGCTCGTCCACCTAGGACCCTTTACAAAGAGTACCCAACTCCTCTCTTTACAACCTCCTCCTTGAGGCAAATTTCAAACCAATACAACAAACTCCCAATCACCAACCAATACAAGGATCACCTCTCAACTAGAGGGATACAACCCAAAGCACAAAGCTAAGAAAAGATTGGGTCAACTTGGTGGTCACAACAACAACCAAAAACAACTTCTTCTTCCCACACAAAGTCCTATAGATATAGATAGTAGATTATAGCTCAAGTGTGGAGAAAACTAAGGAATTTGAAACCAGCAACTCAAAGAAAAACCTTTGGGAAACAAATGAAATCAAGATATAGAAGTTCAAACAAAGCTTTTCCCAAAAACCCTTTTCTTTTCTTTGGTTTTTCAAACCCTAATCAAAAACACAAAAGATTGTTCACTTTGAATCCAAAAACCTATTTTTCTTGCAGCAAAAACACCAGAGAGATAGAAAATTTTAGCCCAAAAATTCTTAGAGAAAAACTCTCTCAAATGAAGTATTTATAGGCAATTTAGAAAACTAGCCGTTTACAGAATTTTTGCCAGAAATAGCCTTCCAGTCGACCGGCCCGGTCGACCGTCCAACGTTCGAATTTTCGAACGTTACAGCTGCCGGTCGACCGGTCCGGTCGACCGAAAATTCCTGAGAGCAAACAGCTCTCCGTCGGTCGACCGCTTCGGTCGACCGGCCCATTGGGCTGCAGACGTGCACAGGTCTGTGCACGTCGGTCGACCGAACCGGTCGACCGGCCCTTGGTGCGGTCGACCGCTTCGGTCGACCGACCAGGCCTGTCAGCCTATAAATGGGTCAGAAAAACAGTGGTAAAAAATATTCCAATAAATCCTACAAAATCTCTAAAATTCCACAAAAATAGTTTTACCATTTTATATTGAAATACAAACTTGTGTTAAAAATCCTAACACAAATTTCAAACATATTTGACTATTTTTGTGTCATAGAAATTTTGCCAAAAACCAAAAACCGTATTTTCTAAAACCTTGTATTTTGAATAGAAAATACACATTGTCTAAAACTCATTCATGATACAAAATATGATATTTAAACACTTTGAAGCATATTGTATATGAATAGAAATTCAATATACAAGGAACATATATATATCATGATTTTTGTCATTAAGTCCAAAATAATGTTTTGATAAAAATACCAAAACATAAAACACATGAAATAGAATATTAAACTAAGTTGTTTAGCAATAGAAGCATGCATGTATATAGAACAAATCATATACACTAAACCATGTAAACTTGTTTTTGATATAAAATCTATTCATGAAAACCAAGATCGGTTAAACCAAAACCGAAAAACAATATTCAAAACGTGAAACATGTGTGTTGTGAACTTGAGCTTATCATACTATACTAATCTTTACAATTAAGATCTAAACCCAAACTAAAAACTATGGATACCTAAGTCTTCTTGTAGAGCGCAATCTCCAAGTTGACTCGATCCAAAAACTCCTTTGATTCACCGAGCAATTGCAATATATCATCTTTGATGCGTTGCAATATATCATCTTTGATGCCCGGGCTCTTGAATCAACATGTGCAAGCTTCCAAATCATCTTGTTGAAGTTAAACACCAACTAATATCTTGATTAATGATCTGAGACTAAAACACAAGATTATTAGTACACATAACTACATGAGTTAGTCATCATCAAAACTAGAGTGGAAAGCCTTTGGCCAACACTAATCACAGTCATGAACCTATCATCTCAAAATCAATCCCATAGATAGACTATCATAATTAGATCTGAATCTGAAGATGATAATCATCTACACATGAAGCGGTATAAGTCTAATATCTCAATATCAAAATACAAGGTCTCAACATCAAAATACAAGGTCCATATACATCTGATGCTCAAATATGAACTAATCCAGCAAGTCAATAGATCGAATCAAGTCACAGTCCAAGATATCCAATACTAGGCCTAAGCCAACAGTGACAAACTACCAACACATGAAATGATAAAAGTAAAACACAAATTCATATTGACAACGATAAATAAGAAAATGATATGAGAACAAATACTCACATGAAATGATGTGGTTTCGGAACCAAATCGCTGTCTGGTCTTCACTGCACGAGTCAGTACTGATCTATGAAGCATCCCGTGGATAGGTCTTCGAATCACCTGTGTATCATGTCCATAACGGGCACAAATTTGAATCGGGTCCGGATCTCCTATAACAGATCTGGATCTCACAGAATGAATCTGAAACGCTGCAACACGCAGCCAAACATATAGACAGGAAGGGGAATCAACACATACTCATATATACTCACACATGTACCCATAGAAGCATGCCACACGTGCATACACCCACGGGTACACCCATATTCATACACTCATATGGTATACACATACATATACACAATAATCATGCATACATACACATAACTATACACTTATATACGTGCATACATACAAATACCTATATACATACACATATCTACACGTATATATGAGTATATATACATATATACATATATATAAGTACACACATAAATATATATTATATATATACACATACCTATGCACACATCTATGCATAAATACATGCATACATAAACTCACGCACCCACACACAATTAAACACACTTCCACATTATTACATGTTTACCCCTACACATTAAATAATAAAATACTTACACATGCATGCAATGAACAATATAAGATAAAGGGAGGAGACTCACACAATGGGGTGACTTGCGGCGCGCAGATGGAGGCTCTGACGGAGGCGGCGGAGGCCGCAGAGGATGTCGATGGATAGAGGATCTCGCCGGAAAGGGCGCGGGTGCGTTCACGCTCGCCGACGGCGATTGATTGGCGAAAAGCAAGCACATGAATAAAAAAGCGTGTGGGTCGATGTTACTGCTTTTGCGATTTTTCGTAGTAGAGAAGTGGCTATATGGGTCATATCCACAATGAGGGAGAGCGATGAAAGATTGATGCGGCTTTTATGTTCAAGAAAAGAGAAAGTTCTTTGTTTCAAATAAAGAATTGGAAAATGAAAACAAGTTGGTTTCAAGGATTGTTTTAGAATGGTTTGGTGGTTTGTAAAATTAGATTTTCTTAATGGTAAAAATGCATTGCTAACTTTCTACTAAGTACTCCCACTAATCCCTAACTTCTTGAAGATGTAGCCTTATAATGGATCATAGATAAGTATACCCCTTATGCGTAGGAACTATTCACGTGAAAATCGAGTGAAAGTTCTTCCTATAACTTAGCTTAACAGCAGCAAAAACTTGGACATTTGCTTATCAAGATCCAATTGAAGGCGAGAATAGGGGAAGACACAACTGTACTAATGGTATCGACAAAGTTAAAAAGAAAATCTCTAACTTACAACAAGTAAAGTACAAAACCCATAGATCATCAAAAACCCATTAAGCATGAAATATAAGATAGTTAATACTTATAGGTAAGTTAGAGTTAGAACTCTCGTCTTAAGATGTCATAGCTCTCGTTTACACAAGGCTTGTTTGACATTATTGACTCATTTGGGTTATCAATCAAATTGTTAGAGATTAGTGAGTTAGTAGTTAGTTAGTTAGTCATGCAATGAAAGAGTTAGTTAGACATACTTGAGAAAAGAACCACAAAAGAGAAGAAGTAAAAAGAGGGAGTTACACTACAACAAGAAATTAAAAGCAAATGGAAATTACAAGGAAATGGAAGAAGAAAGAGAAGTAGTTACTTGTATTAGCTTGTCACTCTTCAAATACAACTTATACACACTCTCTCTTTTTCACTCTAACAGCTAAAACTAAAACTAGAAGAAGAAGGAAACTAAAACAACTGCAACTCTTACAAACAAAGCAACAATACAACTCTAAACTCTGGATATCTCCCAACTAAAGACTCTTGGGGGTATTTATAGGCACCAGGGAAGAGGGGGCAGGGGGCAACCCCGGCCCCAAGGCCCAGGCGCACGCGCGCCAGTATTGCCACGAAAACGCGGCCCAGGTCGCGTTTTCGCGACAATGCTGGGGAGGCGCGCGCCTGGCTTCCTGCTGGGTGTCGTCCCGTCTGTCTCCCGTCAGGTGGATCTCCTGGATTCGTGATTTGATGCCCTGTTCTGACAAAATCTCCTCTCTAAAGTCAATGGCTACTTGGTAATCACCCATTAAATAGTGGTTTAGGGTATTCCTCTTCATTTGCACACCATGGACCTAGGATTAAGCAAGCAAAACTTTATTAGCAGAATTTTACATCAAATAAATATGAGAATGTGATGAAAATTATGCAAAATTAGAAACTAATCACACCCCCACACTTATCTTTTTGCTCGTCCCGAGTAAAACAAAAATAAAAAATTATTACACCACTTTTGAAGGTGACGCGATTGCACTGAGCATGTGCAACAAGCCTTTAAACCTCTAAGTTTCCCTTAGGGTGTTGTCTCCTGAGGGTTTTCAGCGGATTGCACCTAGAAAATCCAGTAAGTGAAAAAAAAATACTTAGTTTTTAGCAAACCTCTTTTAAGAAAAAGAATTTTCAATTAGCTAAGTAAAAATGACCGAATGGTGTAAGAATTAGGCTCAATCCTCATAAGTCCTCCTATACTTTAACCTTTATAAAAGAAGAAATTATGATTTTTCTTTAAACTTAGAAAGGATCTTATACTTCTAACTCATTCTATTATTTTGCTTTAGATAGATATGCATAATGTGTAAGTGTGATGTGCTTGAAAATTTTCAACTCAACTTTGAATATCATTTAATTTTATTTATATTTATTTATTATTCTTGGTTCATTAGGCTTTCTATTTTACTCATATAACACATATCAAACCGATAACTCCCAAACCAGATGGTTTTAGGACACCAGGTGGAAAAAACCCCTCGGGTCAACTATGCAAGTAGAGTAGGCCACGAAATCAATTTACTTATATATTATATATTGATTATTTTTTTTAGCGTGAGTAATCATGCTTCTTGAGGCACAATTATCCAGCGTTTTTTTTTCCAGAGTTGTGTCTCTAAATCCCAAGCATGTGTGTGTGGTTTATGCATATTCTACAAAGGCTAAATAAAAAGTATGAGTTATTTTCCTTATCCCTCCTAACTTTTTAGTCAAACCAATCTTTCTTGTTTATTTAGGCAAAAATAAAGATTCATTAATAAGGTTCCCTTAATTCCTACAACCTTTTGAATTTTATAAAGAGTATGAAATTTCTTTTCAATCTGGAGATTTTTTTTTTTGAAAGAGAAGTAAGAAAAAGTGTTAGCACCCCCCCACACCTACCTAATGCATTGTCCTCAATGAATGTGATGTAAATGCAAAAGCAATAAATAGGGTGAAGAAGGATGTTACCGTCTTCATTGACCCGGGCTGGCCAAGTACGAATAGGCAAAAGAAATGTCAAAAAAAAATGTAGAAGGGGTAAGCATCTAAACAATAAGAAATATTTTTTATATTATTATTTATTATTATTATTTTTAATTGTTGTGGTTAGGTGTATGACGGGGCAAAAAGAGTCAGCACACTGTCATTCGGAGTCATAAGCTCAGTGGTCAAGAAGGGCTTCAGTCTTTGCCCGTTCACTTTGAATTTCATGTTGTTCTTAGGGTCTACAATAAGGAAAACGGTGCGTACAATGAACGGTCCAGACCAACGAGTCTTCAGCTTCCCCACGAAAAATATGAAGCCTTGAGTTGTACAGTAAAACCTTATCTCTCGGAGCAAAGTTTTTTTCAGGTTATGATCTGGTCATGAAAAAATTTAGTCCTGCTTTTGGTGATTCGAGCATTCTTATAGGATTCATTCCGTATCTCCTCTAATTCTGAGATCTGTAGTCTCCTTAGCTCACCGGCCTTACTCAGATCAAAATTGAGTTGCTTAATTGCCCACAGGGCACGATGTTCTAACTCGACTGGTAGATGACAGGCTTTTCCAAATACGATACTATAAGGAGACATCCCCAGAAACTGTCTTAAAAGCAGTGCGGTAAGCTCACAATGCATCGTTGAGTTCGACCGACCAATCTTTTTAGTTTTGTCCGACAGTCTTTTCTAAATGAGCTTGATTTCTCGATTGGTGACTTCGACTTGCCCATTCGTCTGGGGGTGATACGGAGTAGATAATTTGTGATTGATGAAATATTTCCGCATCAGAGCTTCAAAAACTCTATTGTAGAAATGTGATCCATTATCACTAATTATCGCTCTCGGGGTGCCAAATCGGGAGAAGATATTTTCTTTGAGAAATTTGACAACCACTTTGTTGTCATTGGTCTTTGTAGGCATAGTTTCTACCTATTTAGAGACATAGTCTACAGCAACCAAAATGAACTGGTTGCCCAAGGAATTAGGGAATGGTCCCATGAAGTCGATACCCCAAACACCAAAAATTTCAACTTACAGGATCGGGTTTAGGGGCATCATGTCTCTTCTTGAAATTTTCCCAATCTTCTGACAATTTGCGAATGACTTACAAAAATGGTATGAGTCTTTGAACAAAGTGGGCCAGTAAAATCCACTTTCTAGAACCTTCTCTGCAGTCTTGCGAGGACCAAAGTGTCCTCCGCATGCAAGGTCATGGTAAAAGCTGAGCACACTCCTCTGTTCCTCCTCTGGTATGCATCGTCGAATAATCTGGTCTGGACAATACTTAAAAAGATACGGCTCTTCCCAGAAGAAGTACCGTACTTAGGCAAAGAAGTGATATTGGTCTTGCTTTATCCAGTCAGCGGGTAATTATCCAGTGGCCAGGTAATTAACAATGTCCGCATACCAGGGTTCCTTAAGAATGGCCAGGATGTGCTCTTCTGAGAAATCCTCGTTGATCGGAGCTTGTATGATTGGTGCGTTCGGAATTCGTGACAAATGATCTGCAACCACATTTTCTATACCTCTTTTATCCCGAATTTCTAGGTCAAATTCTTGAAGCAGAAGGATCCATTGAATCAATCGAGCTTTTGCTTCCTTCTTGGTCATGAGGTATTTCAGTGCTGAATGATCCGTAAAAATCACCATCTTTGAGCCTAACAAGTAGGGCTGGAACTTCTCTAACGCAAAGACAACGACCAAGAATTTCTTCTCAGTCGTTGTATAATTCTGTTGGGCGTCATTCAAGGTCATACTTGAGTAGTAAATCACGTGCTACTTATTATCGATGCGATGTCCTAGATAGCACCAATAGCAAAATCAGATGAATCGCACATGATTTCAAATGGTTAGGCCCAATTAGGAGCAGAAATAATAGGCGCAGAAATAAGTTCTTACTTAAGCTTCCCCCATGACTTGAAACATTCATTGTTAAAATCAAAGGGCACGTCCTTAGCGAGCAGGTTGGTTAAGGGCCTAGCAATTTTACTAAAATCCTTAATGAACCATCGGTAGAACCCAGCATGCTCTAGAAAGGATCTAATATCCTTGATGCTTTTGGGTGGTGGAAGCTCAGCAATCACTTCTACTTTAGCCTTATCCACTTCAATGCCTCTCCTAGAAATCTCATGGCCTAAGACAATCCCCTGTCTCACCATGAAGTGACATTTCTCCCAGTTTAGAGTTAGATTCTTCTCCTTGCATCTTTGCAGAACTAACTCTAGGTGATGAAGCCACTGATCAAATGAATCTCCGTAGACGGAGAAATCATCCATAAAAATCTCAAGGAAATGTTCTACCATGTCGGAGAAAAGACTAAGCATGCACCGTTGGAATGTTACGAAAGATCTAAAGGGCATGCGTCAGTAAGCAAAGGTTCGGACGGGCAGGTGAACGTGATCTTTTCTTGATCTTCTGCAGCAATGGGGATTTGATTGTACCTGGAGTACCCATCTAGAAGCAATAGTACTCGTGTCTAGCGAGGCGCTCAAGCATTTGGTCGATGAAGGGTAGCGGGAAGTGGTCTTTACGAGTGGCTGCATTCAACTTTCTATAGTCGATACAAACACGAATCTTGGTAAGCAGTCTTATTTGTACCAACTCTTTGTGCTCATTTTAACCACCGTAAAACCAGCTTTCTTCGGGACCGCATGAACAGGGCTAACCTATTGGCTATCAGAAATGGGATAAATGATCCCATTATCTAGTAGTTTCAAAATTTCCTCTTTAACTGCCTCTTGCATGAGTGGGTTAAGCCTGCGTTGTGGATTCCTCCTGGGGGTTACTTCATCGGTTAAATGGATTCTATGTTGCACTATGGCTGGACTTATCCCTTTGATGTCCTTCATCATCCATCCAATGGCTTCCCTATGTCTTTTCAGAATAGACATTAAGCTGTCCTCTTATTGTTCAGTCAGGTGGGATGCTATGATGACTGGCAAGGTGTCCTTTCTGCCTAGATAGGCGTACTTGAGGTGTTCAGGTTGGAGGCGATCTCTGGACTTTTAATCCTATGATGAGGTACACTTGGGCTTGGCGCCCAATCCACTGCTGAATCTACGATCTACTTTAGATTAAAATACTCAGCCTCCAGATCAAACTTTGCCTCTGTTTCTATCTCCATGCTTTCCTTATGCTCACTGGTCAGGTTTTCATTGTAATTGACCTCAAATGTCTGATCATTGACATCCCTGGGTTATCTTCCAAGATTGAAGACATTGATTTCCTTCGTCATGTCTCCAAAGGTCAATCGCATGGACCCGTTCCTACAGTTGATTGTGGCATTGGCTGTAGCAAGAATAGGCGCCCTAAGATGACTGGAGTTTGAGACCTTAGAGTGGCACAGGTTGGGTCTCAAGCACGATGAAGTCAACGGGGTAGATGAAATTCCCGACTCAGATAAGGACGTCTGTTATTTTCCCCTTGGGGATTTTCACAGATCAGTCAGCTAACTGAATGGTGACTCGGGTTGGGCTCAGCTCGCCCAACCCAAGTTACTGGTATACTGAGGGAGGTAGCAAGTTGATACTTGATCCCAGGTCATAAGTGCTCTACTAATTTCTGTCTGTCCTATAATGCAGGAAATTGTACGACATTCGGGATCCTTGTATTTCACCGAAATGGGACCAGACAGAATTTCGCTTATATTGGTTTCCAAGAACACTTTCTTGGGCACATTTATCTCTCTCTTCTTTGTACACATATCCTTAAGAAATTTGGCATAAGCTGGGACTTGTTGGATAGCGTCAAGAAGAGGCACATTCAGTTTGACCTGGTTAAACATCTCAAGCATCTGTTCCATGTGCGTATTCTTATTGTTGTTCCTAAGCTATTGGAAAGGGTGCTACAGGCTTATGAACTTGTTCAGCAGTTTTATCCTCGTCAGATGTTTGAGGAGCAGATTAAGAGAAACTAGCAGAGGTGGAGGCTGGAGTAGGATCAGTTTGGACTGGCTTTGTCTGTTAGTAGACCTGGTTGTCTACCTTCTTTTCAGATCGAAGTGTGTGTGAACAGCATTGCACTGGTTGATCGATGAATCTTGAATTTCATATGCATGATTGGAGTTTTTTGGGTTAATTAGCGGCTGATTAGGTAAAATACCCTTTGGTCTTTCACTTAGGGAGCTAGCTAATTGGCTCATCTGCATTTTCAATCTCGATATAACCTGTGAATGGTTGTTCAACGTTTGTCCCTGATTTTGCATAAAAGTGGTTTGGGACTTCATAAAAGCTTCCATGCTCTCCTCCAACTTACTGAATTTCTTTTCCATTAGTGAACTTTGAGAGGAGAAAGAGGGAGCTTGACTGGGGAAATTTGGTGGAAGACTGGGATGGTGAAAATTGTTGGAGAAATTAGGCCTAGGAGGATTGTTCTGGGCACAGGAGAAATTTGGGTGATTCCTCCAACCTGGATTGTATGTTTGCGAGTAGGGATTAGGCGACGGCCGTGAGTAGGCCGCGTCTAGGTGTTTCAGTGGCACTTGCTGGGTATAGAAAATGGGGCACTCTTCAAAGACATGGTTTGGTACCTGACAGTATGAACAACCCGGATTGTGAATTGGTGGTGGGTTGATTTGGTTGACATTGGCTGGCTCTCTTGTTTCTAAAGTCTCTATTCTCCTCATTAGGGTTGCAATCTTGGCCTCTGCAGCTATGGATGATTCTAGAGATAGGAGCCCTCCTCTTGAAGCTATAGACTGTAAATTCCTTGATTTTTCTGAGGCTGGCTCCCATTGCAGGGTTTTCTCAGCTAAATCCTCAAATAAGTCCCAACCCTGTTTCTTATCCTTTTGCAAGAACCCTCCCTAACACATGGTTTCTAAAAGGGTTTTCGTTTGATAATCTAAGCCATCGTAGAGAATTAGGCACTGATGCCGTTTCTCCACACCATGATGAGGGCACCGAGCTAGGAGATCTTTGAATCGCTCAAAGTATCTCCAAAATGGCTCGCTCTGTTCTTGCCTGAATTGCATAATATTTTTTTTTCTAATGAGGGCAGTTTTGTGAATTGCGTAGAATTTCTTCAAGAAGGCCTTGACGAAATCATCCCATGTCGTGACAGAATCTACCGCCAAACTGTACAACCATTTCTTTGCTAGGTCCTTTAGGGAAAAGGAATGAAACGCAACCTAACGGCATTGTCTCCTAGCTGGGGTATACGCATCATGAGACACACTTCTTCAAACTCCCTAACAAAGAAGTATGCGTCCTCTGATTCTAAACCATGAAACTTTGAAAGAGTGTTGATGAATTGAGGCTTTAATTCAAAATTATTTTCATTTGCGGCAGGCAGTTTTATACAAGATGGTAATGAGGTTCTGATAGGGTAAAACTTGTCCTGAAGTGACGCCATCACAGGTTCTGGATGCAAGGGTAAAGAAGTGTTTCTAGTTAATCTAGAACAGGATCTCTTACCCACTCTTGCATGCAGCACACCACAAATAACGTAAAAACAACAAACAAACGAAAAGAATAAAATAAACAAATAAAAGAAGAAAAATAACCACAAAGCCTTAGTCTAAGGTACCTAGACCTAGACGACTCCTGACTGGTCGATTCTCCGAGGGAGGTTGTTGCGGGAACTCGACTACAAGCTAATCGGGCAGGAAAGGGCAAAACTCGGTGGGAGGTATCCGGGCGTGAGCCATGGGCCTTAATTGCGCCAAACCACGGAGCTTTCGAGGCTTTGCCTCTCAATCCACTTTTCTTAGACACCGATTTTGTAGGAATATAGTTCTCGCAATTTCTAACCTCAGTTAATCTCTTAGTGAGTCCGAGATGTCCCTAGGGCCAACGTCTATCAATTTTAATTAAGGCTTGGGATAGTGTGAGTGCACTTGGAGATGGTTTTTGGGCTAAAGAAGGGTGATGAAATCCCCACCTTATTTTGTTTATTTGGGATTTTATCCTTAATGTCAATTATGCAAGTGTACAGTATATTCACAACAAGGTAACACTCAAAGCGGTAAATCACTCCAAAATGTTGGTTCTATTCTATTGAATGCACACGTGCCTTTTCTCCAGCACTCTTCAACAGAAATTGAAATGAATTGAAATAGACACGTGCTCTAAATGCAAAAGTCTAATCCAAATTTCAATTAAGTAACAAGTGAATTTCTGTTTAGTTTATTACACATGTATAGGGTGAAGCATTCAATGAACTAAAAATTTAGGAAGCAATTTTAGCGGCTTTCAGCAACCCTACAAACGAGTTTGTTAGTACTTCAATCGGAAAAACTCGCTTTTACACGAATTTTTCTGAGGGCAAATGAATCCTCCTGCAACGTCCTTGGCCACCTCTTTCGCTTCTTGTGATAATGAGCTCTTTGGTACTTCTACACACAAAAATAAAGAACAATTTTTAGTATTGAACAATAAAGCCGTTCCCTCCCCGCAACGGCGCCAAAATTTGATCGGCAAAAAGCAAGTGCATGAATAAAAAAGAGTGTGGGTCGATGTTACTGCTTTTGTGATTTTCCGTAGTAGTGAAGTGGTTGTACGGGTCGTATTCACAATGAGGGAGAGCGATGAAAGCTTGATGCGACTTCTATGTTCAAGAAAAGAGAAAGTTCTTTGTTTCAAATAAAGAATTGGAAAATAAAAACAAGTTGGTTTCAAGAATTATTTTAGAATGGTTTGGTGGTTTGTAAAATTGGATTTTCTTAACGGTAAAAATGCATGGCTAACTTTCTACTAAGTACTCCCACTAATTCCTAACTTCTTAAAGATGCAGCTCACGTGGATCATAGGCAAGCATACCCCTTATGCATAGGAACTATTCACGTGAAAATCGAGTGAAAGTTCTTCCTATAACATAGCTTAATGTTGACTGATTTTTCCTGCACACAAAATTAGAATATTAGATTAAGAATAGATCGTGCGAGGAATCAGTTCTAATCCGCGGTAGCAGGGCTATGCGGGTCGTGATCCTCAAGGAGGGACTGCGATGGAAGCGTTAAGCAAGTTATACTCTAAAGCTTTTATTTTTATTAGTTAAATGGTGGTATTTACAATGGGTGGTATTTACAATGGATGGAAGAAAAGAATTGTGGAAGATGTGGATTTAATCTACAAAAAAGAAAAGAAAAGAAACAAAAAGAAAATAAAACTTACTTGAGATTGGTTGAAGAAAGAACGTGAAAACCTTACATGTTCTACCTTGCTTAGGAGGCGTTCCACGAATAGATCATAAGATCGATCTCAATCCCTGTGCACATTATATCGTCAAGCATACTCAAGTACGAAGTGATGCGTAGCTTGGAGGAGACGTCTTCATGAACTATCGCTGGTTCTCACAGAGCTTAGTTATACGTGCTTATGGAATCCACTTGCATGTTCATCAACAACCACAAGATCACAGAGAAAAAGAAAAGAAAAACAAAATAAAAATAACACATAAGAATAAAGAACAAAAAGAAAAGTAATTACCTTTATTGCTTTAATCAATGGCAGAGAAAAGAAGATACATCGGTGTCACGCTCAATATAATCCTCTCTCTCTCTTGAAAATAAAAAGAAAAGAAACCCTAATTTACAAAAGAAAACCTAGAAGAAACCCTAATTTTGGCCCTTGGCTCTTCTCTGGACGCTGGACTCCCTTTGCGTTGCACTGCAGGTGATATTTATAGGTGCAGAAGGCTACAGAGTCCTGGATGAACTTGCCCACGAAATCTGGTACTCTGAATCATCCACTTTGCCGCGGAAACACCGCGGAAACGCGGCACTTTAGTGGCTTCTGGCCGCGCGCTTTGGCGCGTGGCCTCTCCTGGTCCGTCCATCTGGGATTTTCCTTCTAGAAATTGAATCCTGGCTCTTAATCTTTGGATTTGGATATAACTTGGGAATCAAGTTACCTAGATCCCAAATCTTTTCCACGAATTTTCCTTCTCTTCTTTTAGCTTTTATCCTATCCTGCAAGTGTTTAGGGTTGAATAGAAGTCTATCCTTCCCTCTTCTTTGTATTTGCAACTTTGGCCCTTGTATTTGCATTTTGACTCTTTGTATTTGCGCTTTTTCACCTGGGCTTCAAACATGGGCTTGGATCTGGGCTTTTGGGCTCTTTAGGCTTATTTATTGCTAAAATAACAATTCGAGGCCTGCACACAATAAATTACTAATTATTAATAAATGTGCAGAATTAAATGAATAAATATGAAAATGTGATGGTAAATATGATGATAAAATGCACTTTTGACTACCAATCACACCCCCACACTTATCTTTTTGCTCGTCCTCGAGTAAAAACAAAGAAAAGAAAAAGTTAATCTAACCTAACTCACTTTCGTAGGAATCACGATTGCACTTAGCACGTGCAACAAGCCGTTAAACCCCTAGGTTACCCTAGAGGACGAGTGTTGTCTCGTGAGGGTTTTCAGCGGATTACACCCACAAAATTCATAAAAGGAAAATATTTGAATTATATTTGAAGAGACTAAGTAGTCTATAAGTTTTAGGATCCTCATTTTTATTCATTCTTCAAACCTAGTCTTTATAAAGTCAATTGTTATTCATTTTAGGTAAGGATTAAAATTGAATTTCTAATATAGTCTTTTTCGTTACCAAAAGTCATACGCACCCTTGTGAATCTAGGAATTCCTTAACTTGGACTCTCATGCCTCTTTATTATTTTTATAACATCATCTAATTTTCTTTCGTGTAAGTATCAAGGCTTCTTGAGGCTCTCATACCTAACTAATTGATTATTAGATGTGTTAATACATATATTATTTTTCTTAGTCTTCTTAGGCTTTCTAATCCACCCATGTAACGAACTTAAAGTCGATGACTCCCAACCGGTTGGCTTTAGGGCACCAAGTGAGAAAACACCCCGCGGACTCAAATTCGAGTGAACTAGGCCCCAAAACTAAGGATTTTATTTTATTTACTCACCTTTAGGCATGAATACTTATGCTTCTTGAGGCACATGTATCAGCTTAATTGGTGATTTTTTTTTCTTCTCTTTTTTTTTTATGAGGCACAATTTTTGTCTTAGAATCCTAGATATGCATTTGGTATGCACATTTCATTAAGATAAAAATCAAGACTAATTATTTATTCAATTTCTCCTCCTATACCTAAAATTTAAACAATTTATTTATTTTGACCAAGTTTTTAGAAATCCTAATCATGATTTTCCTAATCCTTAAAACTAACTTAGATTTCTTTCAAAAAAAATAAGTCAAAATATTGTCCTTTTTATAATAATTTTTTTTTAAAATTTTTTTGTTTTTTTTTTTAGCAAATTTTGTTAGTGTCTACTTATGTTAGTATGTTAGTAAAGCCCACCCCCACACTTATCTCATGCATTGTCCTCAATGTATGAATGAATGCATATATGCATGAAACAGAACAAGGGAAGGCGGAAGTTACCTTAGGGGGTGGTTCCGGTGGTGGTCTAATTGGTCCACGAAATGCGGCCCAAACAAGATAACGTGGTAGTTCACGGGACCTACCTTTATTGACCTCTTTTTTATTTACATATTTACAGTCCCCAGAATGAATAGGATCATGGAAGATCCTCTCGTGAAACTTACTCCCTTTACATGACCAGTCCTGGAAAATCATCACAGAGTCATGGTCTATACCTATGTCCAACAAAAGAATGTGACTTGGTAAGATGGTTGACTTGGACTCAAGAATGATAGGTTCAGGATCTAATACCGACTCAGGAAAGAAACTCAAATCAAGTAAAGGTTCAGGAATCGGGCTAGGATCAAGAAGTGGGTCCAAGTCAAGAAATTGAAACTCAAGTCTACAATCATTTTCCCACAATGGAATGTGACTCAATGTTGGTGATTCAAGTTCAGGAATGATAGGTGTGGGAATCAAAACTGACTCTAAAATATTACCTAAGTCGGGTAACAAAACAGGAGTCAATAATGATTCGGGAATTTGAACTTGATCATAGATTTGGGAATCTAGGTCACATATCTCATTAGTTTCAATCTCATAAAAATGGGAACTTGCCAATTTTTCCATGGGACTTTCAAAATTGCACAATTGGTCAAGTTCAATATGATCATCAAAAATGGGTGATTCAATTTCATGATCTATAGGTATGGGAATAAATGTTGGCTCAGAAAATTGGTCCAAATTGGGTGATGATACCGGAGTCAACATAGATTCGAAGATGGAAACTGAATCGCAAGGTTGTGGATCGGGTTCACATTCACTATCTAATTCAATCTCATTGAAATTAAAACTAGCCAATTTGTCCAAGGGTTGGGATTGGTCCAGTTCATATTGATGTGATGAAATTGAATTTTGATCAAGGTCTTCTAGATAGAATGATTCTTGGTTCCTATCAACTTGGTTGGTAAGTTCAAGAATGTTGGAAAGTCTAGAAATTTGATCATTCATTGTATCTTGCAACCGATCCACTTTTTCTTCTAACCCATCGAATAGATCAATGGTGGACTGAAACCTTGGTGATGTGGGAAAAGATGTATATGACGATAATGGTTGAACAGGTGGTTGACCATATGGCTCAGGGGTATTGAATCCCCATTGACTCTGTGAAGAGTAGTGATGATTATTCCAATCTTGTTCATAGTATTGGGACTGGGGCATGTAATGATTCGGATAAGACCAATCTGGCACACTAGGTTGGTCAAAGTTATGATATGCCGGGTTGGTAATATCCGAATAAGAGGTTGGTGTGTAATATGGATCCTCATTAAAATTGAAAAAATTATTGTTATAGGCCATATCACACAAAGCAAACAAGAGAAAAAAAACAAAAAAAAAGAAAAATTTCTAACCTAAGTTAGGGTAGACCTAGACCTAGACGACTCCTAACTGGTTAGACTGTCCACTGGAGGTAGGGTGTAGACTTTGACCACAAGTTAATCAGCCAGGTCAGGGCAAGAGTGGTGGGAGGTTTTCCGTCAAAGACGTTCCTTAATTAAATAACCACCACACTTCGGGCTTTCGGCCCTCAATCCCCTTCCTAGACACTGATTTGGCAAGAGTCAACTTCCAGCACTATTCCCCCTTAGGATAATCTCCTAATTGAGTCCGAGATGTCCCTAGGGCCAACGTCTACTAGTTTTAGTTAGGCTTGGGTTAGTGAGTGCTTGGGATATGATTTTGGGCTAAGGAAGGGTGATGAAATCCCCACCTTATCTTGTTAATGGTTATGCCCTTAAGATGAATTAGTGCAAGTGTACAAGATAAATAGATAGAATTCACTCAAAGCAGAATATCAACCAAGAGATGAGTCCTATTCTACATGCAATGCGTACGTACCTTGCGTCTCCAGCACTCTTCAACAGTAAATAAAAATAATTGAAAAGACACGTGCCTAATATGCAAACGTCTACTCAAATTTTATTTTTAACAATCAATATTTTACTGTTGAATTATTAGCAATTTACAGGTGTATCCCAGAACAAAACAGAATATATCAGTAAGCAGTATTTTAATTTACAGAGACCTGCAAAAAAATTCAGTGAGTAGTTCACTGCAATTGCCGCGGATCCGCGGCTCTGGCCGCGTTTCCGCGGCAAAGTTGCAGGTCCTCGTGCTCTGCCTTCGAGGGCAGAGGCACAGGATAGCTATATGTCCACTGCAGCTGCTGTTTTCTGTTTCCTATTCTCCAAACCTGCAAACAGAAAAGAATAAAGAATTAGTTAAAAATTAAATTTTTTTTTGTTTTAGAGATAACTTACCGTCCCTCCCCGGCAACGGCGCCAATTTGTTGACTGATTTTTCCTGCACACAAAAATTAGAATATTAGATTAAGAATAGATCGTGCGAGGAATCAGTTCTAATCCGCGGTAGCAGGGCTATGCGGGTCGTGATCCTCAAGGAGGGACTGCGATGGAAGCGTTAAGCAAGTTATACTCTAAAGCTTTTATTTTTATTAGTTAAATGGTGGTATTTACAATGGGTGGTATTTACAATGGATGGAAGAAAAGAATTGTGGAAGATGTGGATTTAATCTACAAAAAAGAAAAGAAAAGAAACAAAAAGAAAAGAAAACTTACTTGAGATTGGTTGAAGAAAGAACGTGAAAACCTTACATGTTCTACCTTGCTTAGGAGGCGTTCCACGAATAGATCATAAGATCGATCTCAATCCCTGTGCACATTATATCGTCAAGCATACTCAAGTACGAAGTGATGCGTAGCTTGGAGGAGACGTCTTCATGAACTATCGCTGGTTCTCACAGAGCTTAGTTATACGTGCTTATGGAATCCACTTGCATGTTCATCAACAACCACAAGATCACAGAGAAAAAGAAAAGAAAAACAAAATAAAAATAACACATAAGAATAAAGAACAAAAAGAAAAGTAATTACCTTTATTGCTTTAATCAATGGCAGAGAAAAGAAGATACATCGGTGTCACGCTCAATATAATCCTCTCTCTCTCTTGAAAATAAAAAGAAAAGAAACCCTAATTTACAAAAGAAAACCTAGAAGAAACCCTAATTTTGGCCCTTGGCTCTTCTCTGGACGCTGGACTCCCTTTGCGTTGCACTGCAGGTGATATTTATAGGTGCAGAAGGCTACAGAGTCCTGGATGAACTTGCCCACGAAATCTGGTACTCTGAATCATCCACTTTGCCGCGGAAACGCCGCGGAAACGCGGCACTTTAGTGGCTTCTGGCCGCGCGCTTTGGCGCGTGGCCTCTCCTGGTCCGTCCATCTGGGATTTTCCTTCTGGAAATTGAATCCTGGCTCTTAATCTTTGGATTTGGATATAACTTGGGAATCAAGTTACCTAGATCCCAAATCTTTTCCACGAATTTTCCTTCTCTTCTTTTAGCTTTTATCCTATCCTGCAAGTGTTTAGGGTTGAATAGAAGTCTATCCTTCCCTCTTCTTTGTATTTGCAACTTTGGCCCTTGTATTTGCATTTTGACTCTTTGTATTTGCGCTTTTTCACCTGGGCTTCAAACATGGGCTTGGATCTGGGCTTTTGGGTTCTTTAGGCTTTATTTATTGCTAAAATAACAATTCGAGGCCTGCACACAATAAATTACTAATTATTAATAAATATGCAGAATTAAATGAATAAATATGAAAATGTGATGGTAAATATGATGATAAAAATGCACTTTTGACTACCAATCACTTAACATGACAAAAACTTGGACATTCCCTTATCAAGATCCAATTGAAGGCGAGAATAGGGGAAGACACAAGTGCACTAATGGTATCGGCAAAGTTAAAAGGAAAATTTCTAACTTACAATAATAAATAAAGTACAAAACCAATAGATCATCAAAAACCCATTAAGCATGAAATATAAGATAGTTAATACTTGTAGGAAAGTTAGAGTTAGAACCCTCATCTTAAGATGTCATAGCTCTCGTTTGCACAAGGTTTGTTTGACAATATTGACTTATTTGGGTTATCAATCAAGTTGTTAGAGATTAGTGGGCTAGTAGTTAGTTAGCCATGCAATGAAAGAGTTAGTTAGACATGCTTGAGAAAAGAAACCATAAAAGAGAAGAGGTAAAGAGAGGGAGTTCCACTACAACAAGAAATTAAAAGCAAATGGAAAGCACAAGGAAATGGAAAGAAGAAAGAGAAGTAGTTACTTGTATTAGCTTGTCATCCTTCAAATATAACTTGTACACACTCTCTCTCTTTCACTCTAATGGCTAAAACTAAAACTAGAAGAAGAAGGAAACTAAAACAACTACAACTTCTACAAACAAAGCAACAATATAACTCTAAACTCTGGATATCTCCTAACTGAAGACCCCTTGGGGGTATTTATAGGCACCAGGGGAAAGGGGGCCAGGGGCAACCCCTGGCCCAAAGCCCAGGCGCGCGCGCCCATATTATTGCGAAAATGCAGCCCAGGCTGCGTTTTCGCGGCAATGCTGGGGAGGCGCGCGCCTGGCTTCCTGCTGGGTGTCGTCCCGTCTGTCTCTCGTCAGGTGGATCTCCTGGATTCGTGATTTATGACCTGTGCTGACAAAATCTCCTCCCTAAAGTCAACGACTACTTGGTAGGCCTTAATAACCCATTAAATGGTAGTTTAGGGTCTTCTTCTTTATTTGCACACCATAGACCTAGGATTAAGCAAGAAAAGTTTTATTAGCAGAATTTTACATCAAATAGATATGAGAATGTGATGAAAATTATGCAAAATTAGAAACTAATCAGTGATCAATGGCGACTCACGGAGAGACAGAAGATAGCTCGGAGGATGCTTCAAGGGCCAAAAGGTTGGGGGCTTGGCTTGCCTTGGTGCCCGACCATGGGGTTGCACATGGCTGTTGGGGCTGGTGTGGTTGTTGCTGTGGGCTGTCATTGGGGAAGGCCATTGTTGTTGATGTTGTTGCGGGTGTTGGAGAGGAGGCCAAGGGAAGTGCTCACAGGCTTGGGGGGTCCGGCGACGCTCGACAAGGAGGAGCAAGGCTCAGCTGTATGGAGATTGGAGCAAATAAGGGGGTGGTGCGCGTGCGTGCTGCCGTGGGTCATGTCGGGGTGTGCCTCGATCCGCGGAGAGGGAGATCACGGCATGGGTTTAGGTGGAGAGGTGGTGCGGCTTGTGGTTGGGGAAGTGCTGCTGCCATGGGTTGCTGTGAGAGAGGGGCACGACCAAACAAGGAGGAGTTAGGGATCCATCCAATGGGGTTGTGCTTGGTGTGCTTGATTGGTGGAGGGGCTACTGTCGACAATGGAGAATGGAGGAAGAACTGGACATGGCTTCGGAGGGGTTCTCGACCATGGGATGGCGTCGGAGATGATGAGGAAGAAGGTGGAGGTGATGGTGGAGTCGGAGCATGACGGATCTCGTCCGAAGCCGCGAGGTAATGGTCGTTGCTTGAGAGGGTGCTCCGGGTGATTGGTGCGTGATGGTTGTTCAATAAGGGAGGAGGTGGATCTGTGGTATGCTGGGTAAGAAAGATGGTGAAGATGAAAAAAAAGAAGGGAGTTGCAGCTGTAAAGAAGAAGAGGATTAGGAGGGTTAGGTTAATAAAAGAGCTTATATATAGGGTTTAGATTAATGGGTATTGGGTATTGGGTAAAGAGTAGGAAATAGAAATGGGTCTAGGATCTCCAATGGCTTAAGGGTAAATGGGTATGGGTTAGAAACAACCAATAATAACAATGAAAATTAATATAAAAGATTAACAATATTACTAATGATAATTAATAATAACAATAACATATTGAAGATAATAATAAATATAAAAATAGTACTAACAATAACTACAATAACTCTTATTAAAAATAATAAATTACAATAATAAAAACGTTAATATTAACAACAAGATTATCATGAATAATTATAACAACAATAAATTAATAATACTAATTAATAAATCCGATAATTATAAATAATAAATAATCATACTGGAAGAATAATAATAGTAGTAACTACCATAAATAATATCAGTTAATAATAAGAATAATAATAGAAATAATAGTAATAAGTAATTAAAATATTGATAGGAAATAACGGTAATAATTTATAAAGCCAAAACACCATTTACTATCTTAAAAGTAATTTGTACATTTAATATTAATATAACTATAAATCAAGTTAATAAGTAATAATAAAATAATCAGTAAGAAAAAAATACTTAGAAAAATAAAAGTACAGTATTACTAAGTAGGGATATTAAATATTCATTTCTTCTTTCCTCTTCAAACCTGACCCAACTAACAACCCCTACGCTGGCGAGCCACCCCGGGCGCCACCCAACTCCGGCGACCACCTCCTCCATCTTTCTCCCTCGACTCTCTCCTTCTCCACCATTACCATTACACCATCTCCACCATCACCATTACACCTATCACCATCATCTTCTCCACCATCTCCACCACCTTGTACAACACCGCGACAACCACCACCTCCAAAATCCCTTCTCCTTTGGTAAACCCTTCCATTCTAGCTATCTCTTGGCTTCTGAACTGACACTTAGTCAACCCTTATTTTCCCCAAACACTACTCTAACACCTCTATCTCTTCTCCTTGGGCCCAAACCGCTACCCCCTCCTCTGGGCCAGGCCGTTGGCCGCCCCTGGCCGCCGACGCCACCCCTGGCCAGCCACCTTCTTCTTTTTCTTTTTCTTTTTCTTTTTCTTCTTCTTCTTCTTTTTCTTCTTCTTCTTCTTCTTCTTCTTCCCTCTTTTCTTTCTCCTTTTCTCTCTCTCTCTCTCTCTTCTCTTCTTTATGGCTGTGGCCACCGCTGGCTATCACTAGGCCAGTGGCGCGGCCGGAACGCCGCCTGGGCCCACAGCCGGCCACCAAATCTGTGTGCTTCCCCTCTCCCTTTCTTTCTCCTTTTTTATTTCTTTCCTTTTTATTTTCTCTTTTCATTTTCTTTTTTTTCTTCTATCTCTTTCTCTCTCTCCTACCAATCCCCTTTCCTCTTTCCATTTTCTTTTTCCTATCTAACTCTCTCTCTTTCTCATGCTCTTTCTACCTTTATCTCTCACTATACCATTCTCTCACTTTTACTCTCCCTATCTCTCTGTCATGCTCTCTCACTCTCTGTCCCTTTATTTCTCTCTTCATAGGTCCATCTTTCTTTCTCTTCCTTCCCCTCATCCCTGCGCCCAGACGCAGGAGCCTAGACGCGGGAGTGAACCGTGCCCAGATGCATGGCTTGTAGCTCTACGCGCGCGCTTTGAGCTTGTACGTGGGGCTGACAAACCCCGAGTTTCTCTTTTTCTCTTCCTCTTGGTTCTCTCCCTTAGTCTCTCTCTTGATAACACACTCTATCCTCTCTTTTATACTCTCTCTTCTCCCATTTATTATCTTTCTCTCTCCTCTCTCAATATGTAATAAATCTATTATATTGAACGCGTACACGCATTGAATATTTTGAGTTTCAGAGATCTGAGATTTTAAGACATAATTCGTGGATTTAAGTGAGTGTACTCGCTTTTCTGGATACCCTGCTTCGATGAGCGTCTTATTCTATTTACTGGGATTTGTATTGTATTTTCAGATGTGTGATTTATGTTCGCGGTTTGAAGTTCATGAAGAAATTCATCGTTGTTTAAATCACATATAAGTTATGAAAACTTAAACTTACTAGAGTCTTTTAGTAAAACTGTATAGTGGCAAGTTAAGGGTCGAATCCATAAAGACTTATAAATCCTAGTTATTAAAAACCTAATTTTTATCTTAATCTAGTTGAGAAATCTTTGGATGAAGGTTGGAGTTCTTATCCTAAAAACTAGAGATCTTTAAGCATTAAAAAGTAACAGAGGTAAAGAAGTAAAAGAAGTAAAAAGTACTAAATGTAAAGGCAAGTGAAATAAGCAATGAAGAAAATAAAAGGGGAAGGGAGAAGAAAGATGGAACCCGAAATCGGCACAAGACTTGTCGTGGCCTTGTCGTCTTCCTTCTCCAAACGCTGTTGAAAATAAGAGAGTTAACAAAAGTAAAGAAGATAAAACATGCAATAGATTATTGAAGAATTCATAAAATAAAGCATGCAATTAAAAGAAGAGAATTGCATCAAAAACAAAAAAGAAAAGTGGAGGAATCTTAGACTAAAAACGACGCACGCTCTTGTAAAAGAACTTTGAATTTTATTCAATAATCATCAATTACAAAACTCTTGATCTTCTCCAATCTCTCATTATAATACTCAAAACTTTCCTTTCTCAGTCTTTTCAGCCCTCTGGTGTGAGATGAGATCAGATTTTCTCTATGCTCTACCTCTCTATTTATAGTAGAAGTTGTGCACCCATCAAGATATATATTTTCAGAACTTAAAATTAAACTCTAGATATTAAGATAATATCCTTTCTCGTGACTTGGGAAGCATGCTATGATTATTTTTTGAATTTAAATCCTCCCTTATCTCCAAACTTTGTTTGATTTATCCAGAATTTTATGTGAAAATTTAATTCTGAATTAGTCTGCAACTAGTTGGCATGTTGATTGCTGAATATGACTTATCAAATGATAGAATTAAAAACAATAGTCAACATAAGAATTGTAGACCTTTAAGTCTTCTTTTTGGATCATCTTGAATCATCAGATTTGAGTTTCTATAGCGAAAGTTATGAACAAAATGCTAAACAATATCCAGTCTAAAGCCGAGTATAAATTGATTTAGAACTCCGAATTTACTTAGATTTTCGTCCTTATCCTTATCTCTAAATATGATTGCTTCATCTCATCCATTGATCTTCTCTCTATCACTTTATCTCTTTAATTTTTAATTTGTGTTCTACAATTGATGAGATATCCATTTATCTTTAGCGAAACTGATTGGGTCTTCAAAAATTCATTTTTTCCTTTAAATTTAGACTGGTATTATCTCATCTGATATATCCGGTCTTCAGATAAGATAGCTTCTAGAAGCTTTGAATTTGAATAGATCCCCTTGATTTGCTTAATCTTTTGAAATATTAATTGGATAAATCTATCAATCTCTCCATTTTTTTCGTTAATTACATTGCATACCACTGAACATAAAAATACATTAAAAACAGAGTTTTATTTAAAAATAAATGAAGAAAATGTGACATATGTGATACAAAATATGCAATGCACATGCACAATCACACCCCAATACTTATCTTTTGCTCGTTCCTAAGCAAAACAATTAAAGAGAAAAATAAAGCTAACCTAAGCTAACTCACTTTCGTAAGAATCACAGTTGCACTTAGCATGTGCAATAAGCCATTAAACCTCTAAGTTACCCCTAGAGGACGAGTTTTATCTCATGAGGATTTTCAGCAGATTACACTCACAAAATTCATAAAAAAAAAAAAAAAAATTGTTAGTACTTTTTAAAATGCATTTTGAAAAGAAGAGATAATATTTGAAGTGTTTTTACAAGAATTAAGCAATTTATAAGTTATAAGAGCACCGAACTATTCATCCATAAACTTAGTCTCTATTCAAAGATTTGTTATCAATCAAGATCAGGAATAAAACTGTATTCTCATTTAGTCTATTATTTTACCCTTAGTCATATGCATCTTATGACTATTAATATTTTTACTAAGGATTCTTTAACTCTAACTCTTATGTCTTATTTTATTTATTTTTGTTGGTGATATCCCTTAGTTTTATTAGGCTTTCTAATTTGCCCATGTAACAAGCCTTAGTCGGTGACTCCCAAACCGAACGGTTTTAGGGCACCGGGTGAGAAACACCCCAAGGACTTAGGACTCGAGCAAATAAGGCCGCGAAACTAAGAATTTTATTTGATGATATGAACTAATTTTTAGGGGTGAACAATTATGCTTTATAAGGCACAAAAACCCAACTTAATTAGAGTGTATATATATAAGACTTAAGAATCTTTATTTTTGAACCCTAAGTGTGTAAGTGTATAAAGTATGCATATTTCATCATGGTAAATTAAGGCTAAATTACTTTTTCAATTTTTCTTTCTAAACCTAAAAATCAAAAAATATTCTTATTTCAACCAAGTATAAGAAATCCTAATTATGATTCTTCTATTCCTTAAAATTATCTTAATTTTTTACCAAAATAAGTCAAAGTATTATTTTTCTATTCAATTTTTTTTAAAAACAAAGAAAATGTTAAAAAAATTTATACAAAACCCAAAAGCAAAACCTATGTTAGAACCCTCTCCTATACTTATCTCATGCATTGTCCTCAATGTATGAATGAATGCACATTATGAAATAAAAAGTAAAAGAGGTATATAAAAGACTCACTATAACTGACTCGGCTAGCTAAAAAATAAAAAATAAAGTTATAAAAATCTAAACTTGAGACATTTGTGATACAAAATGTGCAATGCATGTGCACAATCAATTTATACCGGTGTGATGTATTTGTATCAGTATGGGTGTGTACATGCATTCTGTGGATATGTATCTGTATTAATGCGACGATTGTTTGTAATAGTGTAGTTCAATACCGTTCTTGTATATATGCATGTGTATTTGGTTCTAACATCTCCTGCAGGTACTTACTCAGCTTCCAGACTTAACCGCTTTGCGTTTCTATATTACAACCTTCGGGTTTAACCACTCTGAGATTCATTAAAGTCCTCTGGACTTTCTTTACGTTACGCCTGGTAGGCGGACCTAGAGTCGACACTTTATCGCTAACTCCGTTCGAGCGTAGTTACTCTGTTAGCATGGGTTTATCATGTGCGTTTAGTTGTACCGCGAGCGGTAACCACATCGAGCATGATAACATCTAGTGTTATACATTAGCTTCGCTCCACTCTACTTAGATGTTCGCTGCTTTCTTACTCGCTTGCCTACTTAATAGTTTAATTAATTCTTTTATTGATGGTTGTGAAGAATTTGAAATTTTTACTTATACTATTTTTTAAAACTGTATTATTTTCTGGTATTCGTACCAATATCTTATATCGGTGTTGTTTTCTTGTATCATGTTATTTGATAGTTAATATCTGTTGTGTTATCGCTTAAACTTTCACTTGATATGCCGACACTTTCTTGTTACCACCTGTCATGCTATTTTCCGTCACCTGTCACCTGCTTGTTATCACCTGACACATGCATGCTATCACCTGACATTTGTATATTATCACTTGACACTTTTCATGCTTAACATTTGACTTGTGATTATCATATTATGGGAATCCTATAACTGCTATCATGTATTATATACAGTGATCATGTATTTCCAGTCTCATGTACTCCTGCTACTCTTGTAACTCCTGAACCTTTCATGCTCTTGCTCATTCTCGTACTCTGATAATTACATAATAAACTATAAAAAAGAATAACTTACATTAGGTCAGGGGAAATCGATGTATTCAATGTATGTTCGTGTTTAAAGTGGTATTAGGTATGTTGTACAACCCAAACTTTCAGTTCTACCCGAGGGCTTCCAAGTGTTTTGAGGGGTGTGTTGGCACCCGTCTTCTTATTACTTTCCTGAATAGGCATATAAATAAGACTCATCAACTGTACGCCTTGCGGTCGATTTTTACACTAGGGACGAAACACCCTAGACCGTGGTCATGGGCATGCACGTGACCCACTGTAAATATTGTTATTAATTTGTCAGCGAACACAAATTGTTACTTGTAATAGATGCATCCCATACTACACCTACTACAAGTGTCAATCAGGGTCCTAAGTTATTGAAACTGATCGGTTGGAGATATTGTCCATGCTTTAGGTGGGTCCCGTATATACCCGGGACCACGGCGTAAGTTTCCTGGCGCTGACACAGGTCGTACCACTAGCTACTCAGTAATAGTAACAGTAATCTCACTGTGAAAATAGTGAAACAGTAAACAATAACAAATGGGATGCCAGTATCCCCTGGGAACCCTGCAATGAAACCCTCAGTCGGCTGCGCAACTTGTTTCCTAGGCCTACCCAAAATATAGATGTTATCTCCTCCGTCAATTTTTTCAATCCTGATATAAGTTGTCCATTTATATTATTATTTAGTTTACTTAAAACAAATAATATTCGTGTTACCTAGAATACTGAGACGATAAAGTAAAAGTGATAGTAACAATGTAAACAGTAATTGTATACATGGTAAATAGTAACAATAACAGTGAACAGTAACTGTGTATACGATAAACAGTAAAACTGTACATAGTGTTATGGTCTAACAATACTTTCTCAGTAATTTCAGTAACATGAATCTTTACTTAGTAAAATTATCAATCATGGATTATTATCCAAATCGTACAAGAAATGTCAATACATATAATTCAAGATTCATTATTTAATTTTTCTGAGATTTTCACTTTTTATAATCAACTTTTGGTATTTTCTAAAGAGAAACAGTACTATAATTCAAACAATAAAATTTTTGGGATTTGTAATCATTTACGTAAGACATGCAAAATAATTAATGCCGGAATAAAAAAACATTTTAGGGCAAGATATTTCGCTAAGATGTATAAGAGTTTGACGGGAAGAAATCCATCGCTTTCAAGGCGACTCCCTCTATTGTAGATGATGAAGAGTACATGGGTAAAGGCGAAGAAGACTTCACCATACTTATCCGGAAGGTGGGAAAGATGTTTTATAGGAAGGGAAGGCAAAGTAATTTTTGGAGACCTCAAGGGAAATTTGAAAGGAAGAATGAGGAAATGTGTCCTTGCTATCATTGCAAGAAGACGAGACATCTCATCACGGATTGCCTCTCACTTCAAACGACCACTTCCAAGAAATTACACAAGAAAAAGAAAGCAATGGTGGCGACATAGGATGACTCAAAGACGGAGTCTGTAGAAGAAGAAATCGACACCACTAATGTTTGCTTTATGGCAAATAGAGAGGAATGAACTAAGGTAACTTTCGAACCCTCTCTAGATGATGATGAACTTACAATGGATGAACTAGCTCAATTTTTTGAAGAACTATAAAATAGTTATGAACTTTCTAATATTAAAATAAAAATTAAGAAAAAAAATGAGCTTTTGAAAATAAACTTCACATTATATTTAAAGAAAAAGAAGAATTATCTATGTGTTTTCACAAGACTAAAGTTGACATTGATGCTCACAAACATATTTGTAAGGACAAAAGCCCTAAAATGAGTTTTGATAAAAATGAGTTTCAATCTTCAAAAAATCAAATGAATGATTCAGATTCTACATAAAAGTTTGTGCTTTCAACATGAAAAAGTTAGATGCTATGTTTTCAAAGAGAAAAATTCAAGAGAAACACTTCACAAGCACACACCAAGCATGATCACAACGCGCAATACAATCATGCATATATTCATGGCAAGGTGTACACATCTACACATTGTAGCCGCAAAGGCCATATAGCCAAGCTTTATTATACTAAATTGAACATAAAAAACAAGAATGTTTAGATTTATGAGAATACTAACCCTATGGATCCAAAAAGATTTGCGTACCAAAGAACACTCCGAATTTAATTGATGTAGGTGTATCCTCCTCCAAGATGTAGGGGAGACGGTGCCTTGGTGGTGGCTGCATTGGAGCATGACGGACCAATGAATTTAATGCATCGCTATCAAGAGAGCTAGGTGGGAGAACACCACCACTTATTAGAGATTACTTTGCGTGTATCGGTAACATCTCCACTTTGTTTAAGAATTTTCTTAAATTGCATGATCATGTTAAATAGTCTAGAACTTAATGCATGTTACATTTGTTTAATATTGATGAGTTATTTGACCTATTTCGTGCGTGTAACTATCAAAATGATTTATATGACTTTTCCATGAAATAGCAGGTTTTAATTGCAATTAGTATAATATTCAATTTCCATTGGTATCATGATTGTTTATATGAAATATATACATGCTGATAGCATAAACTCTACTTGTGTTTGCCATGCTTAAATGTCTATGAGTGTATTTGATATCACACATGTTGTTTATATAAACAAGTATACTTATTTTTGAAAATATTTATAATATTATTTATTTCATAATTTTAAGCATAATAAAACAAAAAAATAATTGCGTACCTCAACTCATAGTCTAGAAGAATGATGAAGAAAAGTTCAGAGCCCGTCAAGGAAATCAGGCTTTATTCTTCTTTAAATTTGCTTAATTATGATTTAAATAATTAATGTAATTTTTTTATTTTTATGCATTTTTTGAAATATATATATATGTGCAAAATTTTATATGATTTTTCTTTGACAATATCATGTCCAAAATGATTTTATCTACTTGATAGACTTTATTTAGTTATTTAAAAATTCTTGTTTAAACATTATCCTCTTTAAATTTTCTACATTTTTGAATTTTGGGGAATCACGTCGACCGAGCGATCCACCGAGTAGGTATGTAAGACTTACTGTTTTGATCAATAGGCCGTTCGGTCGACCAATGTTTGTAGTAATTATTTATCAGAGCTCTCAGTTTTTATCCATAGACTGACCGATCAATCGATCTTCACATTCTTGTCAGTGCTCTCTGCTTTTGTCGGTAGACCGTCCGGTCGACCGATCTTGGATAAGTTTTGTTTGATAGTGGTCTCAAGTTTTTTCGGTTGACCGAACCTCGAAAACTGTTGTTGTTAATTGTTTTAAAACCCTAGCATCCTCTTTCTCCTTATTCTTTCTTCCTTTTTCTGCCAACTTCCCTCTTCTTACCCACTCTATCTCTCTGCAAAATTCTCTTAATTCCCTTTATTTCATTTCAATTTTTTTTTAGAGATCTCCTATCTTAACATCATCCCTTGTTTGGTGAAGAAATTTCTAAATTTCACCAGGTAAACTCTTCTCTATTTCTCATAGTTTATTTTCTTCAATTTCTATTATATTACCTGTAAATTTTCTTGATCTTTTGGTCCTTATCTACCCATTTGTCAATATGTCTGCCAAATGTCCAAGGACTGAAAATTCTGATAAATCCAAACAACCTGATTCATCATCTAGACCTAAAAATGTGTTTGTTTCAGGTAATGCCATGTACAAACACTATGTTATCTATAATAAATGTGTTATATCGGGTTGTTCTGTTGTACTAGCTAATTTGAACACCTAAATCTTTCTCCTATTTTGAGAACTAGTTCTTTAGAGTACTTTGTTACCATTAAAGAACAAGTCTATCCTGAGGTAGTTCAATATTTCTATTCCAATCTTGCTTTTCATGATAATCGATTCCAATCCCGTGTGAAGAATGTAGAATCAACATCACTCTTGAAAAAATTGCTCGAATTATTCAGTTGTCATGTGAGAGTATGGATATTTTCATCTTGATCTTCATGATTTTAAGTAGTCTGATGGTGAGACTGGTCTCAAAGCTTCTTATCTTTTGCAAGATGATGAGAACCTTGCTCTTGTAAGGAATAAGGAAGTGAAGTACTACACACTTTTCGCCCAAGTCCTTTCCAAGATTGTTTTAAATGATCTAGTTGTTGGAAAGAGAGAGATTATTACCTAGGAAGCTGACTGGATTGTTGGATTGCCATGGGTCGCGTCGAGGAGATCGCCAAGGAAGTCGACGACGGAAGGCAAAGTGGACAGCAGTAGAAAATAGCAGCAACAGCAGAATCAGGCAGGGTCGGTCGACCGGTCCGGTCGACCAACATGTACAGCATGCACAGGGCCTTAGGCGGTCGACCCGGCCGGTCGACCGCAGTTCCCTAACTGTAAGACCCGAACTCTCGATTAATTCGGTCGATCGGGCGGGTCGACCGAGATGGAGGTCGGTCGACCGTCCCGGTCGACCGACAGTCGGGTTTTGGGTGAAATCTGCTGATTCACTGATTTGGGTATTTAAGCCTAATGTTATTTCTAGGGTTTAGAATCTTGGAGAAGCCTGCGAAATTGTATTAGCTGTGAGTTCTCTTGCATTCAAAGCGAAGAAGAGCTATTGTAATCATCTTCCTAAATATAAATCTCTCCATTGATTGCCCCGAGGACATAGGCATTGAGGCTGAACCTCGTTAAATCTTGTCTTTGTGATTTGTGCGTTCTTCGTGTGATTGTTGGGTTGTTCTTTGTGCTAGAGATCTTGGGATTCTCTATTGTTTGGTTGTTGTGATTGGATAGCGCTCGCACAACAAGTGGTATCAGAGCTTCCGGGTTGCACTTGGGATTTCTGAGGATTCGAAGGGCTCGAGATCGGATCCGGTGGAGATCGTGTGTCGATCTCAGATCTGAGGTATTGGGTGTTCGATGAGATCGTGTGTCAATCTCAGAAGGACTCAAAGAGGGCTCGTTGAATCCGTGGTGGAGTAGATCTGGTGAGAAACTCGATCTAGGGTTTCGAGGGACAGGTAAAAATCATATTTTTATCTGTGTATAGATCTATTTCAAGGTAGTTGATCTTCCGCGTAGATAGAGGATCAGGGAAATCTCAATGGCAGAAGAAACTGCATCTGTTAAGGCAATGAACGATTCACCCAAGGATTGAAGTTGTTAAGTTTAATGGGACTAACAATTTTGATATGTGGAGATGCGAGGTTGTAACGCCCCGATTCCACGGATACGGGGACGTCACTGCAACGTATATACGTAGGTCAGAACTACCCTCCCGTATATACGCTAAGCATCAGTACAAATAAGAATCAGAGTACGGAAGCAAATGGTGCATTATACATTCCAACACATATAGTACAATTACACAGTTATCAACAGAAGTGATCACAATATTACATGAATATCCTATCACTAGTATGCGCAAATGCGGGAATACAAAAGATATACAATATATGAACTGTATAAAAGGGAGCTCACATACAAGTATGCAAGGAACTGTACAAGTGAAGAGTATAAAAGAGCACTCACGAGTTGCTAAGAGGAAACTCGAGAGGCATACAGGGGGCCTGGAAGGATGTGGCTCTGAAAGTTCGGCTGAAGCTCCACGCTACCGCTACTCTACTCTGAACAGCAACTGGGAGAATCCACCCGCTCCTAGCTCCATAACCTGGACGTGAGAATCCAGGGGAGTCAGTGAAACTCCCCAGGCGAGTAGGATACAAAGCCGGGTGGCGAGCCAGGAGGAACACAAGTATCAAACTCAGAAGACAGGAGGGTTAGAACACAAATGAAGTATATATAAGAACAGGTATAACATAAGCATCATAAAACTCGAGCTACACATAATACTCATAAAACATGAAATCCGATATAAAGTCCGGGAAAAGCAAATACGGTAAGGCATAGCACAAATTCATAGCTATTTAAGATGTAGGCTTTGGTATGCGTCCCATTCCACATACCTCTACTTACAACTTAAAGAGCCGGTTATTATGACACTTTATTATTACTCGTCTTACCCATATATCTAGGTATGTGGCTCGGTGTACGGCCAACTCACATACATCCATATATAAGCAAGTCGAGGTTGTTATTGGAAACAGCGGTTGTATCAACGAACTATGTTTACAGTGGGTCCCGTGCATGCCCGGGACCACGGTCCAGGATTGTTCCGTTGCATGGAAACGGAAGCCAGCCGCAAGGCCAAACAGGAGGGACTTATGTATGCCCTTATCAATCAGGAATAAGGGAGCCAGCTCTCCCCTCGGTCCCCTGGAGTACCACAGGTCAGACCAGAAATATAGTGCACAACCTAAAGCCACTGTAAACACGAACACATATCGATATCCGCATGTTTCCCCCGACCCAATACAAGTTGGTCCATTTTAAGATTCAATAGTTTAATTATCACTTTACGGGAAAAACAGGAAATGGACATGATCAGGAATCAGGAGTACACAAATACATATAGTCAGGTCACTGCATGTAAAGCAGGAATATAAGTCACTGATCATGACACAGAATCATAAGTCAAGGTCCCCGTAAAGATGATAATTACAAGTCAAGTATATCATGCTGGGTATAAAGTGATAGCATGATAGGGTGATGATATATAACAAGTAACCAAACATGATAAAAGATAGATAATAATCGGGTGGCAAGGTTATGTCAAGAGATTGATAATAGTCTGGGTAAGTCAGGTCATAACCAGAGGGTCTAGCCAAATAGTAGTAGGTCAGGTGGTCAGGTGATAATACTCTAGATGTCAGGTGATATACATATGTCAAATGGTAGCACATAACTAACAGGTCTAAAGTAATGCCAAGTGGTGATATAAAAGTAAGGACCCAAAGTCCAACAAGTCCAACGACCACGAAGGGTCGGCCACGCATAGCATAAAGCAATAAAAGATATAGAACATGAAATAAAATACATGAAAGCTAAAGCGAGAACATGCGCATAATCAATGAAATAAGAAGTAAGAGGGTAGCGAGTGAGAACACTCGCCTGAGTCACCAATATACCGAAATATCCGAAATCCACGGAAGCTCGGGATGCGCCATAACCTGTGATATAAATATGTAGAGAGAAGAGGAGAGAGAAGGAGAGAAGGGAAGATGGTGTTTGTCAAATGACAAGTCAAGTAGTACCTATACATGAGATAAGTCTAGAGGGTAAGGTTCATGTTCAAGAAAGGAATCAACTATGACAGACAGGCAAAGTTAGTCGACTAGGATGGAAGAGTAGTCGACTAATAGTGATGGCAAGTCAACTAACAGTAAGGTATAGTCGACTAAAACTAGGTTCCAGAGAGTTGGGTTTGGTTTCAGAGAAAAGTTAGTCGACTAGTTTAGAAGGGGTAGTCGACTAATAGTGGACTCCAGTCGACTAACAGATACTTAAGTCGACTAAGTTTGTGATACAGAAAGTTGGGTTTCTGATTCAGGATAAGTTAGTCGACTAGGGAAGAATGGGTAGTCGACTAATAAGCTATAGTCGACTAATAATATAGTCAAGTCGACTAGAGCCGAGAGTTGAGTTTCTGGTTCAGGACAAGGTTAGTCGATTAGGGTCAAGAGTGTGGTCGACTAAGGGTCTCTAGTCGACTAGGAACTAAGGTCAAGTCGACTAATCGTGGGAAAACAGCAAACAGAATAGATTTCTAGGGTTTTGGTTTGATGACTAAATAATCATGAATTGAAGACATAATTGCACATGATATGGAAACATGAATATACAAAGAATTAGACAAGTCTTGGTGAGTAGGAATACTCACATAGATCGGTGATTGGAAGCTCTACGTGTTCGGAAGGATCGAGGTTGACAATATCGCCAAATGGATCCACGGCGACACGATCGACGAAGGAAGCTACGGTCCAAATCCAAAGGAGGGTTGTGGTGGTGGTTGAGGTGAAGAGATGAAGAGGAGAGAGAAAGTGAAGAGAGAGAAAGAGAGAGAAATCTAGAGAGAGAAAATGGGATTTTTAGAGAGAGAAAGTGTAGAGAGAGAAAGTCTAGAGAGGGAAAGGGATTTCTAGAGAGAGTCTATTTAGAGAGAGAAAGTGAGATTTTAGAGAGAGAAAGAGATGATGAGAGAGAGAGAGAGAATCAGGAGAGAGAGAGTGTGCAGTTGAGAGGGAGAGAGAGAGAGAGCTAGAGTGAGAAAGAGAGGAGAGAGAGAGAGAACAAGAGAGAGAGAAAGAGAGAGCAGGATAGAGAGAGAAAGAGAAAGAGAGAGAGAGGACAGGGGAGAGAAACAGAGAAGGGGGGTTGCCCCCCCTTAGGCTCCCGCACACAGCGCCCCCCCCACTGGGGGCGCTCAGCCGGCCGCCGGCCAGGGCGGCGCCGGGCGGCGCCGGCCGCCGGCAGAAAAGGAGGGGGCAGCGCCCCCTCACAGAGAAGGGAGGGGGCTGTGCCCCCTCCAGCAGAGAAAGAGGGGGGCCTTGCCCCCCCCTCAGCAGAGGCACAGGGGCCCAGGCGGGCCCCTGGCCGCCCACGGCCGCCGGCACAGCGCCGGCGGCGCCAGAACCCGGGGTGGCGCCGGCCACCCCGAGGAGGAGAAGGAGGAGGGGGCTTTGCCCCCCTCCACAGCAGCGCACGGGGGGCGCGAGGCCCCCCGGCCGCGCCCAGGCCGCCGGCCTCGCGCCGGCGGCGGTCTGTCCACGCCGGGGCGGCGCCGGAGGAGATGGATCGGCGGCGAGGTGGTGGCCGGATCCAAGAGGAGGAAAAGAAAAGAAAAGAAAAGAAAAGAAAAGAAAAGAAAAAAAAAAGAGAGAGAGGATGGGGGTTGATCTCACGCCGGCGTTGACCGCCGGAGGTGGCCGTGGTGGCCGGAGGTGGTTCGGTGGAGTGGGCGTCGCTCAGATGGAGGAGGAAGAGAAGTGGAGGGAAAAAGGAAGAAGGAAGAAGAAAAAGAAAAAGAAAAGAAAAGAAAAAGAAAGAGAGAGAGGGTGATGGGAGAGGGATTTAATGAGGGAGAGGGGAGGTGTCTCCCCACGTGGAGGGGAGTGGGTGAAGTCGGTTGAGGGAAAAGAAGGAAAAGAAAGGAAAAAGAAAGAAAGATTAAAAAAATAATAATATAATAATAAGGTTGAAAATCGACTATCTCTGAAAAATCCCCAAAAATACCCGGAGGTAGAAAACGTCATCCTAAGGAATAATATGAAATCGGTTTTCAGAAATAAAATCCGTTTTCAAATTAAAAATCCAGAAGTCAACCGCCGATACCGGTCTATCCCGGGTCGGCCGGATTTTGATAAATTCCGAAAAATCCCAGAAAATATATTAAGAAGAAAATATGATTTTAAGACATAAAGTGAAAGCGAAATTCAGAAATTCAATTCCGATTGTAAACTAAAAATCCTGGAATCAGTTAACTACCGACTCCGAAGGAATTTTCATAAAATCATAAAATCCTCAGAAAAAGAATGTAGGTAGGAAATGTAATTCTAAAAGATAAAGTCTAAAGGACCATCATGAAATTCCAAACAGTTTGAGAATTAAAAATCCGGGAATCGGTCAGCGGCACTGGCCCACACCGGTTTTGAAGAAATTCATTTTAATTCCAGAAAAATCTAGAAAATCATAGAAAATATATAATAATGGAAAATAATATTTAAAACTAAAATCGGTCAAATCTAATCACCGGAAAGACCAAATCGAATAATATACTATAATCGGGTTCCTGGTTCGGACTGGGACTGACTCCGAGTCCACGAATCCAATCCAAGACAAAAACAATCATATAAGGAATTCATAAAGCAAAACAAATACAGGAAACAAATCGAAAAAATACGATCGGAAAATATGAATACGCAACTAAGTACGTATTCCGGGAACGGGGTATTACAATCCACCCACCTTACAAAAATTGCGTCCTCGCAATTTCGTTAAGGGGCAAATTGAATACAAAGGGGACAAAGACTGGAATTTATACCAATTAAGATATGAAGCACTATAGGTAGGGCTCTCAAGTCAACTGAATAATAATCATACTCTGCATTTCCGGCTGATGATGTCGTGGCTGTGTAATAAATCTTTAGAATAATGCTGAATAATACTGATGATGTCGTGGCTGTGTAATAAAGAAAACCCCGAAAATCCTGAGCATAATAAAGAAGACCGATAATTAAGAATCCGACTGCTGTCCTCTGAAAGATAGCCAGATCAAGATCGATCTGGAGAATACCAAGCTTCATAGAATTGGCCGAAGAGATCACATAATAGCTTCATTCTGAACCAGCCACTACCTCTCTAGTCTAGTCATATCTTAAAATAGTATAAGGCTTCATAAAACCAAAACATAAAACCAAAACGGGGAAAGGATAGGAGTGATTAGGAATCAAGGGAAAGATATTCAAGGAGGGATTAGAAATTAAAGGAAAGATAGCCAAGAAATAGATAACTCTGCACTTGCAGTTGGAATGTATAACCAAGACTCATGTATTCCAGTTGCAAATCTCTTTACCATTGATTTGCCTTCTGGACGTACTGAGGAGGTTAGAGCCTAAGCTGACCTAAGCTCTGACGAGCCTAAGTTGACCTATGCTCTGATACCAACCTGTAACGCCCCGATTCCACGGATACGGGGACGTCACTGCAACGTATATACGTAGGTCAGAACTACCCTCCCGTATATACGCTAAGCATCAGTACAAATAAGAATCAGAGTACGGAAGCAAATGGTGCATTATACATTCCAACACATATAGTACAATTACACAGTTATCATCAGAAGTGATCACAATATTACATGAATATCCTATCACTAGTATGCGCAAATGCGGGAATACAAAAGATATACAATATATGAACTGTATAAAAGGGAGCTCACATACAAGTATGCAAGGAACTGTACAAGTGAAGAGTATAAAAGAGCACTCACGAGTTGCTAAGAGGAAACTCGAGAGGCATACAGGGGGCCTGGAAGGATGTGGCTCTGAAAGTTCGGCTGAAGCTCCACGCTACCGCTACGCTACTCTGAACAGCAACTGGGAGAATCCACCCGCTCCTAGCTCCATAACCTGGACGTGAGAATCCAGGGGAGTCAGTGAAACTCCCCAGGCGAGTAGGATACAAACCGGGTGGCGAGCCAGGAGGAACACAAGTATCAAACTCAGAAGACAGGAGGGTTAGAACACAAATGAAGTATATATAAGAACAGGTATAACATAAGCATCATAAAACTCGAGCTACACATAATACTCATAAAACATGAAATCCGATATAAAGTCCGGGAAAAGCAAATACGGTAAGGCATAGCACAAATTCATAGCTATTTAAGATGTAGGCTTTGGTATGCGTCCCATTCCACATACCTCTACTTACAACTTAAAGAGCCGGTTATTATGACACTTTATTATTACTCGTCTTACCCATATATCTAGGTATGTGGCTCGGTGTACGGCCAACTCACATACATCCATATATAAGCAAGTCGAGGTTGTTATTGGAAACAGCGGTTGTATCAACGAACTATGTTTACAGTGGGTCCCGTGCATGCCCGGGACCACGGTCCAGGATTGTTCCGTTGCATGGAAACGGAAGCCAGCCGCAGGCCAAACAGGAGGGACTTATGTATGCCCTTATCAATCAGGAATAAGGGAGCCAGCTCTCCCCTCGGTCCCCTGGAGTACCACAGGTCAGACCGGAAATATAGTGCACAACCTAAAGCCACTGTAAACACGAACACATATCGATATCCGCATGTTTCCCCCGACCCAATACAAGTTGGTCCATTTTAAGATTCAATAGTTTAATTATCACTTTACGGGAAAAAACAGGAAATGGACATGATCAGGAATCAGGAGTACACAAATACATATAGTCAGGTCACTGCATGTAAAGCAGGAATATAAGTCACTGATCATGACACAGAATCATAAGTCAAGGTCCCCGTAAAGATGATAATTACAAGTCAAGTATATCATGCTGGGTATAAAGTGATAGCATGATAGGGTGATGATATATAACAAGTAACCAAACATGATAAAAGATAGATAATAATCGGGTGGCAAGGTTATGTCAAGAGATTGATAATAGTCTGGGTAAGTCAGGTCATAACCAGAGGGTCTAGCCAAATAGTAGTAGGTCAGGTGGTCAGGTGATAATACTCTAGATGTCAGGTGATATACATATGTCAAATGGTAGCACATAACTAACAGGTCTAAAGTAATGCCAAGTGGTGATATAAAAGTAAGGACCCAAAGTCCAACAAGTCCAACGACCACGAAGGGTCGGCCACGCATAGCATAAAGCAATAAAAGATATAGAACATGAAATAAAATACATGAAAGCTAAAGCGAGAACATGCGCATAATCAATGAAATAAGAAGTAAGAGGGTAGCGAGTGAGAACACTCGCCTGAGTCACCAATATACCGAAATATCCGAAATCCACGGAAGCTCGGGATGCGCCATAACCTGTGATATAAATATGTAGAGAGAAGAGGAGAGAGAAGGAGAGAAGGGAAGATGGTGTTTGTCAAATGACAAGTCAAGTAGTACCTATACATGAGATAAGTCTAGAGGGTAAGGTTCATGTTCAAGAAAGGAATCAACTATGACAGACAGGCAAAGTTAGTCGACTAGGATGGAAGAGTAGTCGACTAATAGTGATGGCAAGTCGACTAACAGTAAGGTATAGTCGACTAAAACTAGGTTCCAGAGAGTTGGGTTTGGTTTCAGAGAAAAGTTAGTCGACTAGTTTAGAAGGGGTAGTCGACTAATAGTGGACTCCAGTCGACTAACAGATACTTAAGTCGACTAAGTTTGTGATACAGAAAGTTGGGTTTCTGATTCAGGATAAGTTAGTCGACTAGGGAAGAATGGGTAGTCGACTAATAAGCTATAGTCGACTAATAATATAGTCAAGTCGACTAGAGCCGAGAGTTGAGTTTCTGGTTCAGGACAAGGTTAGTCGACTAGGGTCAAGAGTGTAGTCGACTAAGGGTCTCTAGTCGACTAGGAACTAAGGTCAAGTCGACTAATCGTGGGAAAACAGCAAACAGAATAGATTTCTAGGGTTTTGGTTTGATGACTAAATAATCATGAATTGAAGACATAATTGCACATGATATGGAAACATGAATATACAAAGAATTAGACAAGTCTTGGTGAGTAGGAATACTCACATAGATCGGTGATTGGAAGCTCTACGTGTTCGGAAGGATCGAGGTTGACAATATCGCCAAATGGATCCACGGCGACACGATCGACGAAGGAAGCTACGGTCCAAATCCAAAGGAGGGTTGTGGTGGTGGTTGAGGTGAAGAGATGAAGAGGAGAGAGAAAGTGAAGAGAGAGAAAGAGAGAGAAATCTAGAGAGAGAAAATGGGATTTTTAGAGAGAGAAAGTGTAGAGAGAGAAAGTCTAGAGAGGGAAAGGGATTTCTAGAGAGAGTCTATTTAGAGAGAGAAAGTGAGATTTTAGAGAGAGAAAGAGATGATGAGAGAGAGAGAGAATCAGGAGAGAGAGAGTGTGCAGTTGAGAGGAGAGAGAGAGAGAGCTAGAGTGAGAAAGAGAGGAGAGAGAGAGAGAACAAGAGAGAGAGAAAGAGAGAGCAGGATAGAGAGAGAAAGAGAAAGAGAGAGAGAGGACAGGGAGAGAAACAGAGAAGGGGGGTTGCCCCCCCTTAGGCTCCCGCACACAGCGCCCCCCCCACTGGGGGCGCTCAGCCGCCGCCGGCCAGGGCGGCGCCGGGCGGCGCCGGCCGCCGGCAGAAAAGGAGGGGGCAGCGCCCCCTCACAGAGAAGGGAGGGGGCTGTGCCCCCTCCAGCAGAGAAAGAGGGGGGCCTTGCCCCCCCTCAGCAGAGGCACAGGGGCCCAGGCGGGCCCCTGGCCGCCCACGGCCGCCGGCACAGCGCCAGAACCCGGGGTGGCGCCGGCCACCCCGAGGAGGAGAAGGAGGAGGGGGCTTTGCCCCCCTCCACAGCAGCGCACGGGGGACGCGAGGCCCCCCGGCCGCGCCCAGGCCGCCGGCCTCGCGCCGGCGGCGGTCTGTCCACGCCGGGGCGGCGCCGGAGGAGATGGATCGGCGGCGAGGTGGTGGCCGGATCCAAGAGGAGGAAAAGAAAGAAAAGAAAAGAAAAGAAAAGAAAAGAAAAGAAGAAAAGAGAGAGAGGATGGGGGTTGATCTCACGCCGGCGTTGACCGCCGGAGGTGGCCGTGGTGGCCGGAGGTGGTTCGGTGGAGTGGGCGTCGCTCAGATGGAGGAGGAAGAGAAGTGGAGGGAAAAAGGAAGAAGGAAGAAAGAAAAAGAAAAAGAAAAGAAAAGAAAAAGAAAGAGAGAGAGGGTGATGGGAGAGGGATTTAATGAGGGAGAGGGGAGGTGTCTCCCCACGTGGAGGGGAGTGGGTGAAGTCGGTTGAGGAAAAGAAGGAAAAGAAAGGAAAAAGAAAGAAAGATTAAAAAAATAATAATATAATAATAAGGTTGAAAAATCGACTATCTCCGAAAAATCCCCAAAAATACCCGGAGGTAGAAAACGTCATCCTAAGGAATAATATGAAATCGGTTTTCAGAAATAAAATCCCGTTTTCAAATTAAAATCCAGAAGTCAACCGCCGATACCGGTCTATCCCGGGTCGGCCGGATTTTGATAAATTCCGAAAAATCCCAGAAAATGTATTAAAGAAGAAAATATGATTTTAAGACATAAAGTGAAAGCGGAATTCAGAAATTCAATTCCGATTGTAAACTAAAAATCCTGGAATCAGTTAACTACCGACTCCGAAGGAATTTTCATAAAATCATAAAATCCTCAAAAAAAGAATGTAGGTAGGAAATGTAATTCTAAAAGATAAAGTCTAAAGGACCATCATGAAATTTCAAACAGTTTGAGAATTAAAAATCCGGGAATCGGTCAGCGGCACTGGCCGACACCGGTTTTGAAGAATTCATTTTAATTCCAGAAAAATCTAGAAAATCATAGAAAATATATAATAATGGAAAATAATATTTAAAACTAAAATCGGTCAAATCTAATCACCGAAAGACCAAATCGAATAATATACTATAATCGGGTTCCTGGTTCGGACTGGGACTGACTCCGAGTCCACGAATCCAATCCAAGACAAAACAATCATATAAGGAATTCATAAAGCAAAACAATACAGGAAACAAATCGAAAAAATACGATCAGAAAATATGAATACGCAACTAAGTACGTATTCCGGAACGGGGTATTACAGAGGTTATGGATGCGCTGAATGCATCAAACCTCGAAGACACTCTCCTATTGGCGAAGAAGAAGAACACTATCACTGATGAAGACTGGGCGAAGATGAACAGATCGGCATGTGGCTTGATAGGTTCATGCTTGTCACAAGACATAAAATACCTTGTGCAACATGAGACGTCAGCGAAGAAACTGTGGGAAACCCTTGAAAAGAAGTACCTGACGAAGAGTGTAGAGTCCAGGTTGCAGCTTAAGAGTAAGCTGTATCAGTTTCGGATGAAGAAGGGGAGCACAGTAAATGAGCACATCAACCGATATACGAAGCTTCTTACAGATCTGCTAAATGTGGATGTCACGGTAGATGAGGAAGATAAGGCGGTCATCTTTCTGAATTCACTTCCTGCAGAGGAGTACGAGACATTCACACTGACCTTCATTAATGGAAGGCAGAGCTTGGATTATGATGAGGTGTCGTCTGCACTGATGAGTTATGAGACAAGGAAGAAGGAGAGGCATCCTTCTCAGTCAGGGTCATCGGCGGAGGCATTGGAAGTAAGAGGCAGAGGTTCATCAAGGAAGGGAAAGGAGATTAGAGGAAGATCGAAATTCAGGCCGGGTTTCAAAAATCTGAAGAGGAATCAGTGTGCCTTGTGCAAGGAACTAGGACACTGGAAAGCAGAATGCCCTAAGGCCAAAGATAAGAAGGTGGAGTCAAAGACCAAGGCGAATCTCACACAGGCGGATGGATCGGATGATGACTCTTCAGTGTTCTCTCTCTCGGTTACTATACCTACTATTAGTAACTCAGATAGTGCTGAGTGGATCTTGGATAGCGGAGCCACCTATCATGTGTGCCCGAACAGGGCCTGGTTTTCTAGCTTTGAGAAGCTGGATGGATGTTACACGGTTATGGGGGATGACCATCCGTGTAATATAGAAGGGATGGGTACAGTTCGTATCAAGATGGATGATGAGATAGTCCGAGAGTTGAAGGAGGTGAGGTATGTACCTCATCTAAAAAGGAATCTTATCTCAGTTGGCACTTTGGAAGCATCGGGCATGGTGATATCTGTTCGAGATGGCGATCTCAGGATGATCAAGGGCTCGATGGTGGTGATGAAGGGCGTCCGCCGAGGAAATCTTTACTACTTGAAGGGTAGTATGATGACAGATCGGGTGGAGACTTCGAGTTCTTCAGATAAAGGTGGCCCGGAGGACTGGCAGGGAAAGGTCGGACACGACGACAGAAGGTCTTTGCAAGCTCCTGCAAAGAAGGAATCCATGGAAGGTGCTGCTACCTGCAAGTTGGAAGGTGGACACAACGTTCTGGACAAGAAGAAGGTGAGATTCAGCACCAGTACTCATCGACATGAAGGTCTTCTTGATTGTGTTCACATGAGTGTATGGGAACCTGCTAAGACGGCATCGCTTGGAGGTCACAGGTACTTTGTCTCGTTTATTGATGGTTCATCTAGGCAGGTTTGGATATATCCGATGAGACAAGGGGAGAAGCCCTAGATGTGTTGATAAAGTGGAGAGGAAGAATGGAGAGGCAGATAGGTAGGAGATAAAGGAGCTTCATATTGGTAATGTTGGAAAGGACATGTACCAGTTCCTACAATTTGGCCAGAACACAGGGATTGCAACTCACTTCACAACAGGTAAAGATGGGTTGGCTAAAGATTTAGTCCGTTCCTTGCTGGAGGAAATTCGGAGGCTGTTGTCTAATGCAGGATTAGACAGGTCGTTTTGGGCTGAGGCGACTGAGTATGCTAGCCATCTCATGAACAGATCGACTGCAGTTGGAGGTAGAGCTCCACTGAATATTTGGTCTGGAGAAGCTGCTCAAGTCATGGTGTGCTGCGGGAGTTTGGGAGTCCGGCCTACTTCAGTGCCAAGAGTGGCAAGGTGAATCCGCAGGCAAAGAGGTTTGTCTACTTGGGTGTCAAAAGGAACAGCTACAGGTTGTGGGACTCCGAAGACAAGAAGATCGTGATGAGCAGGCATGTCACATTTGGAGAGACTTCAGTGTTGAAGTCCACTGTCTCTCAGTAGGTGGAGAGGACGGAGACCAAGGAAGGATTGCAGCGGGTGGAGGTTGATGCTACTCCATCATCTCCAGTTGGTTCGGCATCAAAGGATACTTCAGCGGAGGTGACACCGGGTGAAGTTCGTGATACCAAAGGTGATGCTGAACAGGTTGACGACATTGTTGAGGGTGTCGAGTTGTTTGCAGCTATAGGAACAAAGGTGAAACCACGCTTGTGGGGAAGAAGCATGAATCTCAAGCTTGTGGTCGTGACAAGCTGAAGTTGAAGGCCGTTGCTCTCCATGATGGTCGGGAAGAGGTTCATATGACTCAGTCAGACAGGTTCGCTGCTGCAAATAGAGGTACCATTGTTTGAGCTTGTTGAAGCTCATTTTAATGAACTACGGTTGGCTTGATCCTTTTGGGCAAAGGTACGTAGGCAGCCGTAAAGGCGCAGTCATTTGGTGATGCAACTCTTATGAAGCTATTTGGGTTCTCGAGATGTTATTTTGGATCTTCACGTAGAGGTGAAGAGTTGTGGCCTATTGAAGCTTCAAGTAGAAATGGAGAGACTTCACGTAGAGGTGAAGAGACTTCATGTAGAGGTGAAGTGGTGTGGCCAGTTGGATCTCACATAGTGGTGAGATGGTGTGATCTCGATGAACAGGTTTATCTTCCGGTTAGAAGATGTTGAGCATGCATAAGGAGTGGTGTGCATCCAGTTGAAGCCGATGATGTTTGGTGTGTTCTACGCAGACTTTGTTGGATCGTCAGTGGAAGACAGGTAGACTAGATAGAGCTAGTCAGTGGAGAGTTAGTGTTGGCTCATAAGGAAGTCTTCGTGAGGTCGTGAAGTTGCGGAGAGGGAGCCACGGTTAGTGATCGGCATGTATGAAAATTCTCCTAAGGTGAAGTGCAGGGAAGGCATGTGCGATGTTTTCTAGGAACAGTTGAGCAAAAGATTCCAAGCCGAGATCGTGTGTCGATTTCGCCGAGATCGTGTGTCGATTTCGACCGGTGCGCGCAAGCCGAGATCGTGTGTCGATTTCGCCGAGATCGTGTGTCGATTTCGCCAAGTGATGGACTGGGGTTCGTTGGAGTTCGGCTCAGATTTGGAAATCTTCGCCGAGGTGGAGAATTGTTGGAAAGAGAGAGATTATTACCTAGGAAGCTGACTGGATTGCTGGATTGCCATGGGTCGCGTCGAGGAGATCGCCAAGGAAGTCGACGACGGAAGGCAAAGTGGACAGCAGCAGAAAATAGCAGCAGCAGCAGAATCAGGCAGGGTCGGTCGACCGGTCCGGTCGACCGACATGCACAACATGCACAGGGCCTTAGGCGGTCGACCCGGCCGGTCAACCGCAGTTCCCTGACTGTAAGACTCGAACTCTCAGTTAAATTCGGTCGACCGGGCGGGTCGACCGAGATGGAGGTCGGTCGACCGTCCTGGTCGACCGACAGTTGGGTTTTGGGTGAAATCTGCTGATTCGCTGATTTGGGTATTTAAGCCTAATGTTATTTCTAGGGTTTAGAATCTTGGAAAAGCCTGTGAAATTGTATTAGCTGTGAGTTCTCTTGCATTCAAAGAGAAGAAGAGCTATTGTAATCATCTTCCTAAATATAAATCTCTCCATTGATTGCCCCGAGGACGTAGGCATTGAGGCCGAACCTCGTTAAATCTTGTCTTTGTGATTTGTGCGTTCTTCGTGTGATTGTTGGGTTGTTCTTTGTGCTAGAGATCTTGGGATTCTCTATTGTTTGGTTATTGTGATTGGATAGCGCTCGCACAACACTAGTCCCAAATCGGTAGAGTATAGATCATGCCCGGGGTTGTGCTCTATTCTGATCTATTGCCTTCTGAAAGGCATTATATTTAATATACCTAAATTCATCATCGATTTTATGCTTTCCGAACACCTCTTGATTCTGAGTACAAATCTCCCTTACGGGATGATCCTTACTCGTTTGTTCAAGCATCTCAAGATTGTTCTTTCTGGTGAGAAAGCCATTGCGCCCTCTGTGGATATTGATCGCACACTTCTTAAGAAGATGCAAGCAGGCATTCGTACTCATGCTCAACCCCCTCCAGTCTAGCCTCCACAATTTGTTTCTGGATCCTCCTCTTTATTTGCGGACCCATACTCTGCTCTCAATTCCCAGATCCAGGATTTATCTCTGAAATTCACTTCTGCCACTGAGAAGATTTTGACAAATCAGAAAGATCTTCGAAAGGAATATCGGAATGATATGTCTTATGTCTGCTCTTCGATCTGATACGTTCAAAGGAGTAGTGATGTTGGGTTCTCTGGGAATGAGTGGCCTATTCCTGTTCCAGATGGTTATTGTCAGTCTCTTCCTCTTACGGGTCCTCCGTTTGATATGTGGATTGCCCTTTCAGATGCTTCCAAAGTATATCGTTCAGTCGTCAATCCTCCGATTGATCCTCACTTTCAGCCGGACACGAGCTTCCTCGACGAGGAAGACGCTTGAGCTCTCTACCTTTTTGATGTTGACAAAAAGGGAGAGAAGAAGTTGATGGAAGGATGGGTAGGTTATTTTAAATGTTTATGTGTTTTATTGTTTTTCATGTATTTTTTAAACACTTTATGGATATTGTAATATTTCAGCACAATGTGGTATGATGGTTTGTAATTTGTATTAAACTATGGAATCTACTTGTGTTTATGGATTTGGTGGATTGTAGTATGATTTTGCAATGATATATTCTTTTATGGATCTTAGTTCTCATGTTTAGATGGTTTGTGATTTTGATATATGATTTTGATATATTCTTTTACGTGTTATAGTTTTGATGTTGGTATGCATTGTTTTTGTGATTTCTTTATTTGCCATTCATCGACCTTTGTATTTTGGAGGAAGGTGGTTTAAATGGATGGAGATAAACATTTATGCATAGTTTTCAATATCTATATCCTTTTATGCATAAATAAATTGCATAGAGCTTATATCTTGACTATCATATTACTATGCTTTAAATTGATGCACTGAGCTTAAATATTGTATTTCTTATATGCATGTGTTTAGAGGGAGTTTCACTTGAAGTTTCTTCTAAGTTTATTTAAATTAATTCCATGTGTTTTGTCATCATCAGAAAGGGGGAGATTGTTGGCCCAAACGCTATTTACCCTAGTTTTGATTATGATAATCCCATGTAGTTATTTATACTAATAAGTTCATCTAATAAGTTTCAAGATAACAAAGATTTTTTCAATCATCCATTTGGCTTCTCTGTAAAGACTCACATGCTTTGAAATCTTTAAGATTGTGATTCAAGAGCCCAAGCATCAAAAATCAAATGTGGGACTCTTGATAGGAGTCGAGCTCAAAGGATCCAAGTTGCAAGATGAAGCTTTCAAAGAAAGTATTTTTCTTGTATTTTTCATATAAGATTTTAATTTTGTCAAAACAAAGATTAGTGACCCTGATAGCTCATGAGATTCACACACACACAAAAAAAAGTATTTTCTGTATTTTTGTTTCTAAACTTTTGAAGAGAATTTCAATGTTTAGAATGATTTTCAAAATATTTTTAAAAAATATTTTTATTCAAAAGGAAATTTTATTTTTTGCAAATATAAGGTATACATTTGATCTTTTGTAATGATCTATGATCACAAACATCTGGACTTCAAATATTACCAAGAACTATATTTTGTATAAATATGTCAAAGTATTTTGATAGAAAATCAAAAGTATTTTAGAAGAATTTTTGTTTTATGATTTTGGCCTTGGGCTGGTCGACCGACCAACAAAGTTGATTTGCTCTGTTGGTTGACCAAATGGTCGATCAGTTTTGCACTGACTTGCACGAAAGAACTTGTGCACGTTGGTCGACCGACTGGTTTGATCGTCGAAAGCTTTTACTTTCTGTATGATCATTCGATTGATCGCCCGGTCGACCGCCATCCCAACGTTCAGAAATCTGACCGTTGGCGGTCGATCGACCGGTTGACTAATAGATTGATTAGAGTCCGGTTTTACCCCAAACAGCTTTATTTTTAATTCTTTCTTTTGTGGGTTAATCCCAACGGTTAGTTTGGGTTTTCTCCTTTGTTTTGAGCCTCTATAAATAGAGGCCTTCATAAAAACCTAAAACAACAATTATTAAGATATTTGCTAAGATTTTCAAGTATTTTCAAGAGAAAGATTTTAAAAGAGTTTTTAGAGCCAAATTCATACAAGTTTCTAAAGCTTTGTTCGTCACTCTTCTCATTTTCAAAGCTTCGCTAACTACAATCTCTGAGCTATAAATCCCTCCTCTTAGTTATAAGATTGTGTTGTGAGCCCATTTTGATGATCTAGGAGAGATCATTTCATTCTTTGTATTGGGAAGAGTTTTAGAGGTTGCGGTCTCAAACGAGCTTGATGGTTCGTAGTTTGTGAGGTGTTGCGACACCGAGTGAGGACTTGCGGGTCTACTCGTTTTTGTGGAAATGTGTAGAGTGGCGATCTCGTGGATCAAGCATAGTAAAAGTTCTTCATTACGGTGAGGCAGGGACGTAGAGCAAGTCATTCGAATCTCGAAACATAGTTTCATATTTGTGGTTGTCTTCTCTCTCTCTTCCTTTTGCTTTGCTCACTCTTTACTTTATTGCTGCTTTAGAATTGCTCTATCTTTTATTGTAATATATACTCTTATGATATATGTATTTTTTTTAAGATTGTCTACTTGATTTACCTTTTTTTCTAGTAATTTTTATTTCGTATTATTTGATCATAGTTTTATA